>JAGFPH010005564.1:28788-43315 GCA_018207615.1 Philaenus spumarius
AGACACACTTTCTCCAAAAAGTTTTTAAATTGAAGTATTTTTGACCGAGAAAAAAAATAATTTCGTAAAAAATGTATATCTATTTATCTCCAGATTTTGAGGTTATGTCAAAAAAATTTAAATTTGAAAGTTTCTTATTTTTTAATATTCTACAGTTTGGCACTGAGAAATATTTTTTTGGGGGTCGATTAAAAAAGTTACCCTTTTTCACCCCTGCCATTTCAACCCTTATTATCGCTCACCCCTAATCGACTGTAGGAATTGTAGAGGGGTTGGTCCTGAGCCGGTTGAAATCATTTTCAGTTCGATTCAGAGCTCTTTCCATTTTTTTCTGAAATGAAGCTATTCCAGAGCTAATTTGATTGGACTAATAGGCCTACTAGGCTATATTTACATTTCTTCATATTAGGCCTATGTAATTAAAATTTTTTTAAATAGCCTGAAGTAATTTAAAAAAATATAATCGTAATTATCACATTATATAGGCCTAATTAAAATATAAAAAAAAAACCTAAAAGGTACTAACCCATACTATTTAGTCACAGTATGTTTACTTTTAACTTCATCTGGCCTATAACAGTATGATTATAATATTTCATCGTTATTATCACATTATATATAATTAAACAATTTTTAAAACCTAAAAGGTATGCTACTAATCTATACTATTTAGTCACAGTATGTTTAGCCTACTTTTAACTTCATCTGGCCGATAACAGTATGTTTATAATATTTTGTCGTTATTATCACATTAGCCTATACAGTATAATTAAAATTAAAAAAAACCTAAAAGGTACTAACCTATACTATTTAGTCACAGTATGTTTACTTTTAACTTCATCTGGCCTAGTTGAGTTGCCTAAACTGTTTGTTTCTTCACAAAAAAGAACAAGATAAATCCGGCAACGCTGGGAGAACGCTGAGAAAAACATGTCGGCACTTTACAATGGTTGAGTTCAGTCGCACTGATCGGTGTCCACCGGTGGGAATAGTGTCCCAGAACGCAAACTGATCTGACATCGGTTAAATGAAATAGCAGACGACTACTTCCGCTCTGATCAGTGATCTGCTCACCGTAACTAAACTACGGTGGATTGGTCACCATAAGCTGATCAGTTTTCTCAGTGGCGGTAAAATTAAAATATTAGACTTTAGGAGTGTTCAATACGATGTTGTTAGAATAATCTGTTCATAACGGATAGTAATGAAGTTCATAAAGGATAGTAGAAGGTAATTGTAATTGAAAAACAAACGTTTTATTAAATAAGATGGTGTTTATTTTTGTTAATGCTCAAACATAATTATATAAATTAAGTATACAATTTAAGAAAAGACTGATTATTGTGTGTAATATTTATATTTATTTACTGTATATATATCCTATGACTTATTATAAATAATTAGTTTTTTCGTTATTATTTGTTTAATCCACAAGAGAACACTTTAAAATTATTAATACAGTAAATACATAAATATTGTAGGAAAGTAAGTTTTTATATTTCAAACTATCCAAATATATAGGTATGCCAATGTGCTAAAGTTAAAACATAACATTATAAATTGCAAAACAAGTTTTTAAGCATAAAAGATGGTTTTCAAAATAACCAAACTTAATTGTGGGTTGCTCTATTTTGTCTCTGTGTGCAAATAAATAGTACGAACGTATTCATAGTACTGGTATTACCAAATTCGCTGCCATAAGAACTAAATTTTAAATGTTATCTTTATTATCGATAGCATTTACAGTTCCAACTCGATCCGGTTTTGTTTTCTTACAAATAAAATAATAAATGCTTCCACTTGCTACAGCTAATTTAAAAGACCGCCACAACCTCTCACCGGTGTATTTGTAAAGCCTGTTCAGCCGCACTCATCTATGATCAGTAAACGCTACGTCATCTGTCACCGGTCTGATTGATCAGAAATTTACCGATCAGTGCGGATGAACTCAACCAATGTAAAGGGTAAACATTTACTTTAACTTGTCAATCGATTTCTAAGGGAATTTGATATACCGGTAACATGAAAGAACACACCCAACTGATGGTAGAAACAACAAAAATTTGCCCGGCAAATAATATTTGTAGGAGTTATGAAAGAAATAAAACTTGAAATTGTATAGGTTAAGTTTCGACTTTTCCACGATATTTGACGTAATTATAACAAAATAAATCACTTCACATACACCAAACATGTAAGAATTAAATAAACTAAACAATATGAACCCCAAAAGTATCCACGAAGCAAGAAAATGTGAAAATAATGTAACAAACATAATTACGTAAACAAATGCATCAAACAAGAGGAAGTACCGTTTAACTACGTATTTAAAATGGAAATTAATCAACGTTGCCAAATCGAACAATAGGTTATTGTACTAATTTTATTAAGGTGTGTATAAATCAAGGTAACTAGATAGTAAAGGTTGCCTCATTTGAGAAATAATATTTCGTCGTATTATCACTTTATATAATTAGAATAAAAAAAAAAAAAACTAGAGAACTTACCTAAACTGTTTAGTCACAGTATTTTGCCGATAACAGTATGATTATAATATTTGTATATAATTATAATATTTCGTCGTAATATCACTTTATATAATTAGAATAAAACAAAAAACTAGAGGACTTACCTAAACTGTTTAGGCCTAGTCGAACAGTATTTTGCCGATAACAGTATGATTATAATATTTGTATAAAATTATAATATTTCGTCGTATTATCACTTTATATAATTAGAATAAAAAAAAAAAACTAGAGGACTTACCTAAACTGTTTAGTCACAGTATTTTGCCGATAACAGTATGATTATAATATTTATATAATTATAATATTTCGTCGTATTATCACACTATTTATAATTAGAATGAGTTGCCTAAACTGTTCGTTTCTACACAAAAAAGAACAAGAACAATCCGGCAACGCTGTCAGGTCGGTAAGAAAAACATGTCGGCACTTTACAATGTAATTCTCTATAAGGAACTTTTTATTTGAAAGTTTTTAATGTTGTACGTGTTGAAGATGGTTAAATATTGGTTTCCCGGCATCAGTGAAGTGTATAAATACTATATTTATTAAGAAAAAAGTTCAGGTTTGTGTGTTTATGGTAGTTTTGATTGACAAGTTAAAGTAAACAAATACCGTAAATTCCCACAACGAACTTTTCATAATTGAAAGTTTTAAATATTGTACGTGTTGAAGATGGTTACATATTGCTTTCCCGGCATCAGTGAAGTGTATAAATAGACAGCCTACTATATTTATTAAGAAAAAAGTTCAGGTTTGTGTATTTATATAGTAGTTTTGATTGACAAGTTAAAGTAAACAAATACCGATTTTAATTAGTGTAGTTGGGTTTTCCTTTTTAAACTCACAATAAATTGTTATTACAAACGACATAGTGCTTAGGTGACACGGCGAAAGTATAGAATCACACTCCAGATGTTATGAGGGCTAGATTGCCAGACTTATGCATTCAAAAGGATCTAATTTAGTTGTAGGCCTATGATATAGCCTAACAAAACCAATATAGCCTATGTTAATAAAATGAACACATATTAAAGTAAATAAAAGCAATTTTCAATGTAACTTGTAGGATATCTAAGCAATATTAGGCATAATAAGAAACCATAAGTTAAATCTTAAATTGAAATATTAGACTAGGTCTATATCTTTTCAGTGACATCCAACGGAGCATGCGAACGTAGATAAACAAGACTGCCGAACTCCGTTATTCCTACAACTTAGCATCACTTAATAAAATACACAGCCTATATAAAAAACAGGAACACACAGAATTTTCACTTTATAAAATTCTATATATAATACATTTAAGTACCGGTACATTATGTTTACCATACTTGTACATCAAACTACGGATATTCAACATACATCAATGTTCACAATTCGATACACTGAATCAATCTAAGTTAGGCTAATGTGTATAAGTAACGAGAGCCCAAACGTATTCGTTGCATCGATGAAAATAAAAAAAAGCCTGAAGTTCTAACTTACAGTCTCTAGTCATAGTATGTTCCCACTTTGTAAACATATAGGCCTAGGCCTAAGTTGGAAAAATCAATTAGGTTGTTGTTTTGTATAGGCTAATAACAGAAAAGCAAGCATTAAAAAAAAGCCTCAAGTTCTAACGGTCTTTAAGTTAGCCACAGTATGTTTACCAGCATATAGGCCTATAGCAGAATAAAGTAAAATAGCGCCCTGAACATTGACTTACCTCTCGTTAGAACTTGAATTGCCAGGGACATTTTAGGCCTACTATTATTGTTCTTATAAAGGTTGTTTTCAGCGATATAGGCCTAATCCCTAGGCTACAGTATATTATTTACAAACTAAAATTTTAGATTGCCATTAAGTTAGAGGGTGAATGATTGTATTTAAGCACGTTTTTTAGACCCAGAACTCAGATGTTTTAGAATATTTTTGCGTCATAGGTTGATGCCTGCCGCAATATGGTGAATAGGCCTCTACTCACTTACCCTTTAATTATTAATCACTAAAATTCTTATTGGTCTATACGTTTTGAATTAAAAAATTAGGTTAGGTATCCTTTAGCTTTAATAAAGAGGAAATATTTTATTTTAATATGGTATTTGTAAGACAGGCTATAGGAGGATTAAAGCAAAGTAGGCTAGCCTACTTAGCCTAAGTTTATCCACAAGCCTAGCCAAGCCTATATCAAATACCCCACATGGTTAAATTATTTAGACCTACTTAAGTATAAATAAAAGACCTACAACATTTATAGTCCAAATCCAAACAAATAACTGTTTATTTTGAATTTAACTGCATTAGCATGGGCTTAGGAAATTAAGGTTAACCATGGATGCATTGAGATAGGTCCATCACAGATGTAAACAAGACATGTAACCCGTTTACATTGACACAATTTAATGAAACACAAACAATTATATGGGATGTAAGACTATGCCTTCAATTAAATTTAATGTTATTTAACATTATAAATAAACAGCATCAACGTTTAGTTTACTGCGTCACACCCACTCAATCGGCACTAACCGAGATGTAAAAGAAGTTAGGCTTAGCCAATTTTATTAAAATGGTCCGTAAAACAACATCACTAAACCGAGTAATTTTACTACTATATGCGTTACTCCGTTCTTAGAAGAAAACTTCGAATAAAAATAACCAACTTGTAGTTAATTTATTTATATTTCTTTCTCTCTACATACCTATTATTATATTGGAAAAATCTTCAAGGTGCCACTATTTTTTCATCCATGTGAAAACTCGTTTCCATCTCCTGAAGTTATTCCAAAAAGAAGCTCGATTTCACTACACAAATCACTGATAATAACACTAGTTGAGCGTACAAATATTAGTATTTGTACAAATTCGCAAATCTCTATGTCTAATTAACCCATAAAAACAAAAACACATTACGATTCACAGGTAAACACTCCCATCAAGACTTCACAATATGCAATATGGCGTCTTTCTTGATTTTTCTATACAATTGGGATTCGAATGCCTCCTTGATCTTATTATTCTCAATACCAAAATTATACATGTTCTAAGTTTCACGTCTACTATTGGCCACTTTCCACCAATAAAATAGAGAGCACGCAAACTGATAGCGGGAGCTACGAATTTCAAAGGTAGGTATGTATTCTCTTCTTTATAAACTAGAATAACTATACTAATATTACTGTTAAAATAATTTTAAACTGTATGCCACACGAGTACTTAATTTAATATTATAAATATAAATTTAGGAGTTGAAAAACATCATAATATTATTAAACCTCAACATGAAATAAAAATAATCAAACAAAGTAGGTATACTTTCATAATAATTATAACAAAATAAAAATGTAATAATAATAATTATATTAAAAATGTAACAAAAGATTTAAATTAGAATGTATTACGGTATGTTCAAAAACATTTTATAAAAACTAAGTTTTCAAATATCTACAAAGTTAGCAAAAAACACATTTGATTGATTTCATACAAGCAAATGATTTAATAAACCATAACTTTTCCTAGGCACTACTATTCATGTTTATACTTTATAAAACAACATTTTATAATGAAGGTCTATGTATCACTCTCAATTTCATTTAATAAAGTTTGTTTTTCTACACCTAAAGACTGTTTACATAATTTCCGAGTCATATCATATCCGAATCTGACCCGGTATTACTGAATACTGAGTACCGGTATCTAGTGTAGTATGTACGGATTAAATTAGTCTGCATTTAAATTTTGATACTTGCAATCAAAATTGTAAATAAAGAATAATAAATAATTTGACCACGCAGCTGAACCGCTGACATGAGTTGAGAAGAATTTCCAAAATTAAATTTATAGGCCTATGTTTTAGTGTTTCAACCAACAATTTGGCAAATTGATCTTCTCATGATGGTGCTGAATAGCTGCCTTGTGTATGAAATATATTAGTAGAATTTGTTTGCACCTAAGTCTCCAGCTTCGACTCACGCGCTCCTTCGTTCCAATCTCAGCGGAAAAACTCGCTTTACGAGTTTGCACCTCGACCTTGCAGCCTCGGGTTATGAGCTTTGCTTCGCTCGCAGCGTACAAACTCGTCGGCAAAGGTTCAGAAGATGTCCCCAACAATAAAATCTATCAAGTGGATTTGAACCGGGTACTTTTATGGTATTTTACGTTTTGTTCGATTTTGGGGGAACCAAGCGAGCTATAAGGTCGCGTGAAAAAACGAAATGTGCAGAATAATACCCTACATTTATTTTTGTTAGATAAAACTCTAAAAAAGTTTCATTCCTGCAGGAAAAATCTCAGAAAATAGTTACTTCAAAAAACATGCTTCCGGTTGTTGGATTTTTTTGGCTAACGAGCGATGTAGACAACCAACGTGAGTACCAAATCGGACCTAAAATGCGGCCGCTAGAGTGCTAACACATATATATATATATAAATTTTAAAAACACCCCAAAACATGATCAGTGCTCATTTCATACCCCCGACCTTAGGTCTTACCATAAGGGTTACTGCAATAGCTTATATTTCCTATGGAAATTCGCTAATAAGCATGTCAAGTGGCCAGCAGAGTAAATGTTAAATCATAAGAGTTGAGCAGTGATGGATGTAAAGGGTGTATATAAATAAAATGGCTGACAGAGTGGGTTCAGTGGCGTTGCCAGGACTAACTGGTGCAGACAGTCTTCTGTCACCCTTCCCCTCTCGAAGCACCCACACTATGCATCCAAATTTATGGGGAATTTTTGCATTATTTTCTCAATCTAACAAAAATTAAAGATAAATTTGTTTAACATATTTTCTCAGCGACATTGAAAAGGTTTTTAAATTTTACACAAAATTTGTCAGCATCGATAGGCTCATAAGTATTAGGCTTAAAATAAAACTGCACTTTTGACACATTTTTTTTTTTAAGGGTTACGAGTATCCTATGGTCGAAATTCGACCAATTTTGATGTAAAGTTACAAAATTCAACTTGTTTTTCACCTTTTAATTTGTTAAAAGTATTCTAATTCTCAATTCATTTACCACGTATCTTAACAATATTACTTTCATTTATTATCAGGGATGACAAAAATAAAAAGCCTAAACAAAACTTCTTAGTTCAATTACACACCAACAAATCAGACCTAAAACACATCAACAATAACATAACCTAAATCATCTGTTGACAGTTGAGTAAAGTAAATAACTTACTAGGGGCTCTGCCCCTGGACGCTCCGCGTCCCAACCCCGGTTCGGCCTTCGGCCTCAGATGGCTGCTTCGCTTCGCTCACAGGTGGAAAATTCGATAAAGAATCTATTGCCCAGCCTCTCCTACCATAGCTTATATATTATTTGGTCAAAACCTATTTCCATCTCGTTAATCTTTTGCTCGTTTGTACATAGGTGACCGAGCATAAATTAGCTGTTTTATTTGGCAGCTGACTCAAACTCATTAAACATTATCTCCATAAGATTAACATGGGAAATTTGAAGGATTGTATACCGGGGCTCCTTCTCGGGTGAATAGCGGCTGAACGGATGATAATATATAAGACTTGACATATCTGTGAATGATTATGTTCAGTTTTTGATCCAAATTAGCTGTTTTATATATAATAGGTTTGTAACAACCAATGTTTGAATTGAATTAAAATATAGTTAGCATTTTTCGTTGATTTTTGTTTGTGTTTGTTTTTAGTTTGTCAATGTAACCTCAAAAAGGTAATACTACATTTCTGTTTTAAGCTTTTCATACGAACAGCTGTTTTTGTGTCCTTGATAAAATCAAAAGAAATATTTCTTCTTCTTCCTTAAGATTGACCTTCCATAAGATTAACATTGAAACTTTGAGGGCCACTGGGGCATAGCCCTAATGTCCTAGGACTTCGGTAAATGCTTGATGACATATCTACAGGTAATAAGACACATTTTAAAACAAAAATCATCAAAATCGGTCCATTAGGAGAGGCTGGGCGATTGGAAATAGGTTTTGACCAAATTCTTTTAATATATATAGATTTATTTTAAACTCAATTAGGTTAGCAGCTGCTGTTTAGAACCAATGATTATTTCCTATTAATTTAGTTGTAGCATACTGATGAAATTTTAAAACTCGGAATGTAACAAAAATAAAATATTTAGCTTCACAGTGACTTAGAACTTGAAATTATCTTTTAAATAAAAAAAGAATCATTAAAATCGGTTAAGTATTTTAGGAAGTGAGTGAATAAAAAGCAGGAATTTTTTTAAATATATAGATTTTTACCATACAATAAGACAAAGATATTAGTACCAAGTACAGACCTGTATTTACATTTTTTTACAAATTTCAGCTGTTTACGATGGCACAGCATTGAGCACTGACTCCCAAAAGGCGGCAATGTCGTACATCCGAGCGCCACATGTACTCCACTAAATAAGAGTCCAAGTGACGACCCCGTTGTTGACGGTAAAATGTTCTTACCCTGCTTTATACAGTTAATCAGAGCTATACACTTTCAAACAATCAGAAATTATTGTGGTACCTGGTTCAATGTTCTTTGCTATTTCTGCCAAAAGCGTACCAGCACTCCTGTTTGGGATTTCAACTAAAAAACCCTCTCCAGCCTCGGCACAATCCACCAAACGCCCATTGGTGTGCATAAATTTTTCGTTTTGTTAACAAACTGTTGTCGATCTCGATGATTTTGCCGACCCCTCCAATTTTAACATGGTTTTTAATTTTCAACGGAAAACACATAAACCTCACTCACGCAGTTATTCCAATCAACTACGCTAAACTTGTTCATATCTAATTGTTTCTCACACCATTTCTCCGAGGTCATTTCTTCTGACCAACAATACAAAAATCGAACAATTGTAACGAGTGATAATTTACTGTCCTGGGACCAAGTCCCAACACGGACATTATTTTGTTTACTACACGATTTGACGTTACATTTCCAAAAATATGTCAATGGGTGTCGTCGACTAAAATACAGACTCATTTCATGTCCGTTTTCACATTGTTTATTAGTTGGCAATACACTTTTAGCTGGTAAAAAAGGAACAGTCTCTTCCTCGGTTTTACCTAGGCCTAGATCCCAAATCAAAACACTATCCGGAAGTATGATTGACTTGTTCTTACTTGACCTTACCAAACCACCTTCTGCCCGATCTATAATTATTAGGTGGTGCCTATAACCTACAAGTACCAAAGTTGTATAACTAAAATTAACGTTTTAAAATAAACTGTATTAATATCAAACCTAGACTAAACGTATAACAATTGGTTCTGTAGTCAGAGTGTTTAAAATGTAATCCAGCATACTACATGTGTTTCCTCATTAGAAATATAAGATCTCAGCTGCCATATAAATTGGTAAGAGAAATATATTTTTCCTACTTCCAGAGTTCAATTAGATATGGCCTCTACCTTTGGGGAAATTCAAATAACATTGTGAAAATACTGAAGGTTCAAAAGAAAGCTGTTAGACTATTGGCTAATGCTGGTTATAGAGAAAATTGTCGCCACATTTTTATTAGACTAAAGATTATGACCGTAATTAATCTGTATCTCTTTGATTTACTGTCACATATTAAAATCAATACAGCGGAAGAACTCTATAGGTCTAGTGTTCATTGCTATAATACAAAAAATAGCTGTCTTATTGATGTTCCCTACTGTCGTCTGACTAAGTCTACAAAAAGTTTCTATGTTCCGGGATTACAGCTTTTCAATGGTCTGCCACAAAGGTTAAAAGAACTGCCAATTACAGATTTAAAAAATAATCTTCATAAATGGCATATTACGAATCCACTGTATGATATTAGGGAATTCAGTGGCACAAACATCCCTTAAATAACTAAATTGGAGGCTGAATGGTCAAATAATGGAACTTTTAGTGTATTTTTGTTATAATATACTAGCTGACCCGGCAATGCTTTGCTATTGCTTAATTTGAAACTTTGAAAGCCTGTAATTCGAATCCCTGAGGGCCGATGTAAATTATAATGGGATTCTGCTCATTGCTTGATTTACCTAACCTAAAATTATATTCAGTTTTTGATCCAAATCAGTTGTTGATCAAAATCAGCTGTTTTAAGCTTTTCGTACGAACAGCTGTTTCTGATAAAATCAAAAGAAATATTTCTTCTTCTTCCTTAAGATTGACCTTCCATAAGATTAACATTGAAACTTTGAGGGCCACTGGGGCGTAGCCCTAGTGTCCTAGGACTTTGGTAAATGGCCTAAAACCTTCCCAGGGTTAACCTGTGTTACTATGCAAAATTTCAAAGCAATCGGATGGACGGTTTGGTAACGCATAAAGGACAAACATACAGACAAACGTACAAACATACATTGAATTTTATATATATAGATAGATAATCCAATTGTATTCAGATTGAAACCAGAAACATGTGTTTTTATCAATTGTATGTTATATCAAATTGTGTAGCTTGTTTCTACAAATTATAATTAATATTATTTAATTGTAGTAGAACTTTGACAATGCCTATTGCATTATTTAATGTTTAATGGCTGTATGTAAAAATAAAATAAATACATCCTTACTTTTACTTCAACTTGTTTTACAAACTTTCATATGATATCACCAAAATCAATATATTTAGCTACAGAATTTTCTATGGAAATTATAGCTAAACCACAAAGCCTTGCATGGCTCATGGTCGATCTTACGTAACTCTTTATAAGTTTGAGTTTTGAAAAACTTCTCTCACAAAAGCTAGACAGACAGCGGATCCCCGTCTCCCTCCCACAAATCAACTTTATCACTCATAAAACTACTCTGATCTGTATCAAGGTAAACCTACCGTTTGAATCAACCGTTTATCGTATATTATTCATTTTATGAAATGGTTAACAAAATTATAAACTACCGACAAAATGTTATTTTATTAATTATTAAAATGCCAGTAAGCAAGTTTTAAAGTACACACCCCTCTGGACGTGGAACATGGTGGGGGCCGCACTCTCTGGGCGACGCCACTGGGTTACATGGAATTGTAAAATATTACTACTAAAATAAATTCTGAAATTTTATAAGGCATACAAAGTTAATTTTTGTTTTGAATTTCATCATTTAAATACACCTTTTTGTTCTGTATTTCATCATTTAAATACACCTTTGAAGACAAAATCACAGATTTTCTTGAACAAAAGACCTTCTTGCAGGTCAATGCTACAAGTCAGTATTTAGCAGAAAATAACTTGTCTATACTAATATTATAAAGAGGTAAAATTTGTTTGTATGTAGGAGGTAATCTCTTTCACTACTTAGCGATTGAAAAAATAGTTTTACTAATAAAAAGCAGCACTATCCCTGAGTAACATAGGCTGTAACTTATTTTGATAAAAATATTTTTCATTTCAATATTTTTGTAAATTGTCAGAAAAAAATTTGTAGGTTAGGACTAGACTGATGAACCAACACATAAGCAACCGATTGAATAAAATAACAGATAAAACAGCTGTTTGCTGTAATATTTCCATTAACAACTGATTTCAAACTTTGTAGCAATTATTTGTATTTCTAACTTTTAGGTTACGTTTTTATTAAAGTGTAGACCTGAGCCTTGCTGGTTCTTTTAACCTTTATTATAACTGCTGTTATAAAATATAAGAAATAATTTGATTTGAACATTTAACATTATTTACCATCTTAGCTTTGGGGTTATTATTAATCCTACACCTTTATTGTAAAGAAAACATAACATGATTATGTGTATAGCAGGTTCCAATGGGGTTGGCGTGCGGAGCACCCGGGGGTTTCCCCTAGTATATTAATAAATATAAAACAAAATGTATGAATTTTAGCTTAAAATCAAACACTTATCAGACACTCAGTGTCTTACTAGAAGACAGAGGGCTCGAAGAAACTAACTCAAAAGTTCTTAGGTCTCATTATTGACAGTAATTTGACATGGAATGGTCATATTGATGGTGTTAGTTAAGGAATTTTTGCGTTAAAGAAGTTAAGAGAATATTCTGAAACTTCCTTATTCTTGACGGCCTTCTATGGTCTAATCTAACCATAACTGAATTGCAGAATCCTTCTCTGGGGAAGTTCCTCAATCCAAAAAAAGAGTATTCACCCTCCAAAAAAAAAGTAAAATGTGTTCGGTCGTGGGACCCTGTCAGTACAAAGTTCATCACTCCTTTTCTTCAATTCTTTTACCAGCCTTAACGGCAACATACATACATAATTTTAATATTTCAATTGCCGTTTATTATTAGACAAAAAATGGCAATAAAAATATCATTTTTTTAATACAAATATTTACTGTTTCCATACGTTTAATGTTATTATAATAAAGGTGTAGAATTAATTATAACATCAAAAAAGCTAACATGGTAAACACAGTTAAATGTCCATTCATTGTAAATACATTCAATATTGTTGGTTCATCAGCCTAGGCCTAACCTAAAATTATTGTGCGTATTTTTAATTTATTTTACCCGTCTTAAAGACAACATACACACAATAATTTTAGGTTAGGCATAGACTTAAAATTACTTTCTAGGCCTAGCTTAAAATTTCAGTGCGTGACGATAATATCTGAACCTTTTTTTCCTTTACGCATTAAATTTTCTATTTTTTAACTCCTACCGCTACCCACGTTAAGGAACTTTGTTCCGAAGCTATTAGGCTTATAGCAGGACTAGTGGACCCGGCAATGCTTCGCTATTGCTTAATTTGAAACGTTGAAAGCCTGTAATTCGTATCCCGTGTAATTCAACATCCTGTAATTCGTATCCCGTGTAATTCAACATAGGCCTAATGATTGTTACACATAATTAATAAAACAACTGATTTGAATCAAAAGTTTAATACAATTTTAGGTTAGGCCTTTAAAACCTATGAAATATAATAATTCAAACATATAATATTACAATTTAACATTATATTATTGTTACACATTATAAATAAAACAGCTTATTTGGACCAAAGGTTTAACACAATTTTAGGTTAGGCCTATTATTATAAAATCAACACACTTTTTTGAAAGAGTTTTGAATTATCACCATAGTAACCAGAATAACACATTAATAAATAGGAATCAGCTGTTTCATCTTTTATATGGCTGCTTATGGGAGGGATGAATTTTCGCATTTTCTACCCTTTAAATTCAAAATTTTGCAAAATCCTTTCTTAGTACGCCTCTACATTATTGGACGGATGTACCTTCCAAATTTCAAGTCTCTAGCTTTGATAGAATCGGCTCTGCGTTGATCATCAGTCAGGACATTGCATTTTATATAAGAGATTAAGGAGGAACCAACAATCATGCAACAACTATTTTAAAGAATACACACACTTCCAAGATTGTACATACTGGAAGTAATTATTCTTTACTTCAAATTTAATTAAATTACAAGTGAAAAAACATGGACCAAGACCGGGATTTGAACCCAGGACCTTTGCCTTTCCGGGGCAACACTCTACCACTGTGCTATCCTGATCCTACAGATATTGGTCGATGTTATCTCACTTGTACGGTTTTACTGCATTTATGAATTAATAGACTGAATACTTCGCATGCGACATTGAAAACAATCTCAACTCTTTTTGCAGCCTACAGTGGTGTTATTTATTATAATTTTTAATTTGTAATAAATTACCTTCTTACACGCTTCCTCAGCAATGTTTTTTCACTTGTAATTTAATTAATTTAACCCTTGCTGAGGAAGCGTGTAAGCAGGTAATTTATTACAAATTAAAAATTATTCAAATTTAAGTATAAGCATAACCAGAATGAGGACATTCATGGCCATAATACCAGAAATGCCTCCAAAACAGCACAGGATTGGTCTGTATAGAAAACTGCCGACACAGATGGGGGCAATACTTACTAATAAACTTCCCAAAACATACTACAGGGTCATATAATTCTTTTAAATACACCATTAGATTGGTGTTGTCCGAGTCATTTTACTCGGTGGGAGAGTTTCTGCACTATGATTTTGGTAGCTCTGTCTGAGGAGGTGTCCTTCACATCACTGTTATGCTGTATAAATTGTAGTGTGCTCTCGGTGCATCTT
>JAGFPH010005564.1:58299-94670 GCA_018207615.1 Philaenus spumarius
TATAAATAGTCCCCGTTATAAGCGGTTTCGTTGCCGGAACGCTTTTACCCCGTACAACAGTGTTGGTTTCGTTGGTTTTATGACAGTGTTCTTCTGTGTTCGTTACAGTGTATTTGTTTTACATTGTGTGTACAGTTGTGTTTTTTTTTAGCATGTCGGAAGTGAACCGTTGATTGTTGGAAAACCCGTCATGGCGTTCGGTTTTTTCAGCGCATAATTTTCTGTATTTTCAGATAATCCGACCTCTTTTCCATTCCGACCATACCTCCAATCCGAAAGGTGACGGATTAGAGGGGTTCTACTGTATAGTACTAGCGCAAAAGAACGACGATTTGACAGGCAGTGGTTTTTTTTTTTGGGTCGCTCAGCTGTTACTAACGAACTGTGTTTCAGGTTAGTGGTGTTGTTGTTGTGACAATGTGGGGCGATTATTTTGATCGACGAGTGATATTTAAAAAAAATAAATCTTAAAGAAGTCGGTATTGGTGCCCAGGAATGCTACATTGGTGCTCTCAGAGAGTGCTTTCCTTCACCGCTTTCGGAGGCCCGTAAAATTTTGAAGAGAAGAGTCAGTGAAAATGAAGAATCCGATTAATTCGGAATAAAAATTTTGTGTAAATAGTTAGATTTTATTTCTTCCTATTTTTTTCTGATGCTGCAGTTGCTTATATTTTTGAAAAGTTAATTAAGTTTGGAGAAAAATGGCTATTTTGGTTTTTAGTATTATGAAATTTAGTTCGTAGTGGATATTAAAAAAAAAAAAAATTTTCAACAAATTATCGTGTTTCAAGGTCATTCCATTTATTATTTTATTCCATTACTCTACAAGTCTTTAGTATTACATAAAACATGATGTTTACAAGGTTTTTATTATTATTTTAAAGTGACAAACTGCAATTAAAGCAGCAGTGGTTGGTTGTTTTAACAGCTGATTGGTTTTTAGAAACATTGTTGATAGGCCACTTTCTTGTTTGAGGTTAGTTAACGCTCTAATGGTTCACACCACTCCAGAGAAAATACGAACTGCTGTAGAGTTTCAAGAATGATTTCACAAACAGCCGAGTAATGCCGTAATGATAAATGTTTTTGATAGGTTCCATCATTCGGGTAGCGTTTTCATTCAGCGTAAAAGTTGTCCATGGTCAATACGAACAAAAACCATGACTTCTTCAGCAAGTCCTGCAGTCACCATACGTCTTTGAAAATGAACATCAGTAATACATCTTTGAGAAGCCTAGGTTGATTCCCGTATAGAATACAAACTTGTCAATCTTTAAATGTAAAGGACAAAAATACAGAGTAGGTTATTGCCTCAATAACTTAGCAATGAACTATGAAAACTCTGGGTTCCTACAAAATGTATTGTGTTCAGATGAAAGTCAAGTACACTTAGACGGTTTCACCAACACATTTTCTTAGATTTCAACGTACTGACGATGCCTTAGCACAACATAGTGAAATTGTATAAAAGAGAGAATACACTGGGTCCATATGATAACGGGAAAGCTGTTAATTGTTTAACGGTCATACCGGATAAAAGTGATTCACAAGAGTGTTAATTTTAAAGTATCATTGGCACAATTCATAAAAATATGTGCAAATCAACTGGAATGTTACTATGAAAGAACAGCAATCCAAGAACCCATAAATAGCAAATAATTTCTATACAAAACCAAACCAAGGGTTATAATACATACTTTTTGCAAAATAAAAATAGATAATTTGGTTAGTTATGTTAGTTCAGCCCTTTGACCTGTAACATGTTAATAAACTACAACACAATGTAAATCCCTTTTTTTTAATATAAGTACAGAAATAATAAACGGTACCAGGAACTGGCACATACTTTCTCACAAACATATTTAAATTATTAAACAGATTAACTGTGACTTCATAATTGTAGGAGGGGTGGAAGAGGTGATATTAAAGTAGGAGATAACTAATAAATATTACTATTATTAGCTAGAGAGAAAACTATTCAATCGATTTGAAACAAATTTGCACCAAAAACGATAATTAGGCCTGTATAGGTGGACGAAAAAAGCTTTTGAACATTTTTGAAAAACAACCCCAAAAATCAGTTATTATTATTAGCTAAACAAGAATTTTTAGAAAGATGCGATTTTTTTTTGCATATGTTAGGGTAAAAATTAATTGCTACAAATAAGCCAAATTGTATCAAAATCGTTATAGCAATTTTTTTGTAAAAAAAATAATAACCGAGTTTTTGGGGTTTTTTTTGGGAAAATGGGGGTTGTTTTAAATTTTTTTTGTGCATCTAAAAAGGCCTAATTGACATGTCTGGTGCAAATTTGTTCGAAATCGATCGAATAGTTTACTTTCTAGATTTGTATACAAACAGACAGACATTTTGTAAAAACCACTTTTTTGGACGTAAAAACCACTTTTTTGGACTCAGAGGGTCCCAAAACGGATATTTCCACAAAAATCTCAACATGATTTTTTTTGCGATTACTATATTTTCTCTATACTATAGTATAGTGAGAAAGTAAAAATGATGGAACTATTATTTTTCCCGACCCCTTCAATTTTAGTGAAAGGTCAGTATGAAAATAATTCTACAAGAGTATTTGACTACCTCAGTTAGCTTCGATAAGAAAATCCAAAGAAGCCTGACTGCCTACAACTGTTTTAAAGCCTCTTTTGTTTCCTTTACTTTTTTGAAATTTTTTGTACTGGAATGAATCTTTTTGGGGTGTATCTAAGCAAATAAATACGGGTGATTATTCTGCACATTTTGTTTTTTTACATGACCTTATAGAAAGTCTGGTCTCACACCAAAATCGATGAAAATGTAAACTACCGGGTTCAAATCCACGTGGGGGATTTTACCATGTGAGCATCTTCTAATCAGAGGCCATTAGCCGGGATGTTTGTTTTAATGTTTGTCTATAATCTGAGACCGCAAGGTGGAGGTTTTTTCCGCTGCAAGCGGTACGAAGCAGCACGTGAGCCGGGGATAGAGGCCGAGGTGCAAACAAATTCTACTAATATATTTCCTACATGCAGTCAGCTATTCAACGCCTACAAAGAGTAGAACAATTTCCCAAATAGTTGATTGTAACCCTAAAAAATTTAAACTTAATTTTGGAAATTCGCTTAACTCACTGTCAGCTGTGTGATAGAATTATTATTATTTCTTTTTTGATAATGAACAATAATGAAGTGATGATGAAACGATTTACAATCCACCCTTATTGTTTACCTCTACATAGGTACAGGCCTGCAGAATATGTCCGAACGAGGTTCGGGGGAAATTGGGACCGACCTGGAAAAATTTTGGCCGGGGAAAAATCCACAAAAATTAAGGAAAATATAATTATTTCGGGGGAAAATAGATAAGAAATGAATGGAAACAAAGGTCGACCTAATCGGTTTGTACGATACTTATATATACACACCAACACATACAAAGCTGTCCAATTCAATATTTTTGTGCCAGTTGATGAATGGATTTTATATTGGAATTTATAATGAATATAATAATAATTATTAACCCATTTACTTAAAGTTTTTTTAATACCTGACCGGGCTAAAAAAACTATTTTTTCTGGGTATTTTCACACAGTTTACTATAATTTTATTTCTACACAGAATTTTGTATTTTTGGATAAAATGTTATTTTTCTAATCAGAATTGACTTTATATTGGTTAATTAAGACGCAAATTTATTATTAAATGACATTTTGTGATTAACTAAGGTAAAGTTGTTTAGTAAAATTTTTTGTTTTTACTTTTTTTTTTAATATAAAAAATATATAAATACCTTAGTAAAATTATGCAAAACAGCCTCAGCCGGAGACCAGATATCTAGTCATATCCTGTTAGCTTAGAAGCGAGCCAACCACTGGTTGCTTTACCCTCAAACCACAGATATGATTAGATATCTGGTCTCCCTAGCCTAGATTCGAACCCAGGATCTTCTGATCAGGAAGATGCAACGTTATCCACTAGGCTAAGACTTGATTAAAGAAAACTGACAAATTAACAAAACTTCAGTTACTTTACTATCGGTATAAATATTACGTGTAAAGTAAAAGACAGTTTATCAGCACCATCTAGGAGTGGTTATAGGAAGTTTGCTTGGTTGCTCATAAGTTAGAATCTGCATAATTTGTATTCGTGAGAGGTTTATAATAATAACTTATTATTATTAACTTATCAGTTCTTATTAAGTTAAGAAATTAATTTAAAACAATATGCTACCCTTTTAATAAAAGATACTGACAAATGAAAGACTAGAACATGTTTTAAAAAATTGGGGAAATCACACCGTATAAATTGCCAATTGGAAGCAAGCACTAGCCAAGCAAGTAATGAGTTTGCATCGTCAGCTGGTACATTGAAATTTTCAACCAATCGTTTTTGCCGAATGGGCAGGCCATGGATTTTGGAAAAATATAACCAAATGAAAGCCTGAAGCTTGCAGAACAAGATGCATATGTGATCTTTTGGATTTTTTAGGAACTAGCTTGGCTAAAACACGATTTAATGGTGGACAGCGATTCGCCGTCGTTTCACGCAATGGCAACCGGGAGCGTCCGGTGATGGGTTAAAACATAATGTCAATAAATATGTTGAAATAGATAAACAAACTGTGTTAATGTCCGGCGCATCTGTAGCGAATAGCGATACATTTTTGGAAATGTTTAGTGAAAAAAAGTGTGTTCTGGGGAAATTTCATGTGCTAAAACATTTTCTGCACCCCTGCTTAGGTAAAGTTTTGCATTTTGTTTGGAGGCTTATGTTAAAATTTCAACCCAAGAAAAAAAACTTCAGTAGGCCGTAAGTTATTTCTAATTTTGTGTTTACAGTTTTATTTACAACACAGGCCTAGTGACATTTTTATCGAAAGTGCAAATTATCCTAAAAGGTTTTCGGTGACACAAGCAAAAGTCAAAATTTACAATATTTTGAAAAACATAGAATAAAAACTTTATTTTTGATGATAACTTTTTTTTGTGTGTATAAACAAAACTACAGAATTCTTTGATTAAAAATACACCATTTTCTGTGCGAGGAATTTTTATTTGTTCAAACGGGAAAATTAATATCAACTTTTTACGAAAGTAAATATTTTTACTAAAACTTTTGTTTTGTTGTTTGCATACTATATAGTAAGTTTAAAAAATACACAGTAACAGATAAAAAACAGCTTAGTAATTGCTAATTATGGCCTGGATCTTCATGATACAACATATGACGCTATACCTGGCCTTTCATGCACGCTCAATATCATATCACAGCTGGGCAACAACAGCTGAACAACAATTAAATATTAATCATCTGTTTTTATCAGCTGAGTTTATTCTTTGTATTTTTCACTGTTTTACTGCAAAGCTTCAAAAAATTAGCAATAGCCATTTTAATGTATAAAAATAAAACTTTTTAATAAATTGTCTGAGGAGGGTTGGACAACTGGTTTAAAGAATTTTAAAGTAAGAGTCAGTAATTGGCTCAAACTAAACGCTTTTTACTTTCCTTACCCTATACTAGGTAAGGTAAGTATTGCGATCGACCCAAAAATTCGATGTCGAGTTTTCATAATATCTTTACGTTTCAAGGCCCCCTGAGTCCAAAAAATGCATTTTTGGCAATTGGTCTGTCTGTGTGTCTGTGTGTCTGTGTGTGTGTGTGTCCGGAGTGCACAGGGCAAACGGCTGGACGGATCAAGCTGAAATTTACAGGATATCTTCAAACACGTAAACAATTTAACCCATGTAAATTTGAAGCAAATCGGAGTTGGTGTCTTACCGTGGGACCAGTTTTTAGCACATTTTTGGTATTTACTCCAAAACCCCTCTAACGATTTTGATTAAACTTTGCTAACATACTCTACTCAGACCCCCTTAACACGCTATGTACGCTATATACCCTTAAAAATTCGTTGAAAAAAGTTATTACAAAAACGCAAGTTATTTTGTTTGTATCTCCGAAATGGCTGGTCCTATCGACTTGAAAATGGTCTCATTCGATTCAGCGTCCAAAAGAATGTCAAAAAAGATACCCCACTCAACTTTTCCATTTTTTCAAAAATTGACCCCAAAAACGCCCTTTTTGGGGGCAAAAATGACTTTTTTTAAACTAGCCGTGTTTGGTATCGACCTTGACATTTTTGGGGGTGAGAAATCGATTGAGACCAAAATCAGGTCCGTGGGATTAACCGTTTTGAAGTTAGTACCGCTTTCTTCGAAACGGATACTCCTATTAACTCGAAAATGGTATCATCAATCTTTCGCTCGAAAAATTTGGTAATTGATACAGCATCTATTTTGGTAAGGAAAGTTGTGTGATGTGCACACCAGATATTTATTCTATCTATTGTACTTCCTTTGTATATGTCACTTTGTTTGTGTAAATATATCCAATAAACTATACATTTTTGCATTCAGTATTGTTAAGAATAGTTGCGTAAGCAAATGATTAATGGTATTATTAGCTTTATTATTATTAGGAAACAATTGAAAAATAAAGAAATAACATGTAAAATTTATAAGTCCCAAGACAAGAACACAGAAAGTAGAAGCTATTGCGAAACATATCAAAAAGTGTTGCAACAGCTGAGACAAGCAGAATTCTAGTTAGCTGTACAGTTCAGTAACCTGCGAGGTTATACAGGATGTCCCCGAACTCTCTGGACCCCTTTTGTGAATATGTTCCTGGGATCCAGCCAAACATATTTCACAATATAAACATGGGTCTACAGTGCTTATTTTTCCGTCTGTCTGCCTGTCTGTGTTTTTTATAAAATACTTAATAATTTTGGAAGTAGAAAAGATATTGAGCTCTAACTTTGTACACCTATTTGTTGCGTAACCTTTTATCACTGTACAAAAAATTAGAAAATTATTTTAAACATTTTCAAAATGGCGGCTGTTTATAATTTTTATTGTCAAATATCTCAAAAACCGCTTACTTTACAAAAAAATTACAAGAGGCAAAAAAAATTTCTTTTTTAATGTCAACCACAATGGTTTTTTTAAATTTAGTATGTAGCTCAAAGGATAACAGAGATATTGGCAAAAAAAGGAAAATTTTATTTCTTGGTAGTTGTCAACAATACCCAGAATTGCTCTAGAAACAAAATATTTTAAAGTTATTATGAGCTAAAATAATAAGTTATTTGGATAATGTTCGGGGAACTTTTTGAGCTGATTCCACTAGCAAAAAATAATGAAAAAGTTCATAATATTCATAGGTCCGGAAATGCTTAGTTAGAGAGTTACAGCTGGCGAAAGATCTCACCAGTGTTTCAGATTACTCACAGAAACGAATATCTATTGAAATATGTAGGCCGTTTATTAAGGTGTAAAATTTAATTTAATTTACGTAAAATGAGCAGATAAATTTAATAAAATCGGTTCCTGTTCAGTAACTGCAGTAATTGTTGCGATATTTGACCCAAAACGTATTAAAATATTTAGTTTCTAGAGTAATTCTGGGTATTGTTGACAACTACCAAGAAATACAATTTTTCTTTTTTTGTCAATATCTCTGTTATCCTTTGAGCTACAGACGAAATAAAAAAACCATTGTGTTTTTCATTAAAAAAGTAATTTTTTTTTGTCTCTTGTAATTTTTTCGTAAACTTAGCGGTTTTTGAGATATTTGACATTAAAAATTATAAACAGCCGCCATTTTTAAACTTTTTAAAATAATGTTCTAATTTTGTGTACAGTGATAAAAGCTTATGCAAGAAATAGGTGTACAAAGTTTGAGCTCAATATTTTTTCTACTTCCAAAAATATTAAGTATTTTGTAAAAAACATATACAGACAGACAGACAGAAAAATAAGCACCGTAGACCCATGTTTATATTGTGAAATGTTTGTCTGGATCCCAGGAACATATCCACAAAAGGGGTCCAGAGAGTTCGGGGACATCCTGTATAATACCTAAAAAAGAGGCTAGTGCTTTTGGAGAGACGGTCGAGGCTCTGCCCATCCGGCCGTCGAAAGTGCCTTGGAAATCCTTACCTTTTACGTACTCATAGCAAGGTGAGCAAACCAATTATACAGGGTGGAACAAAGTTAGTGTTAAAAACTTCGGGAAATGGTTCTATGGGTCAAAATAAATAGAAAAACAAGAATAATATTTTTTCAAAAAACGCTTCATTTTCCAAATATCTGCCATTTTGTTTCTTTTACTAAATAATTAATATATAGAGAACGGTTTAACCGATTGAGTTCAAACTTGGCACGAAGTTTAACCTAACAATGATCTATCTTAAGAAAAATAAGCGATTATATGTAATCATGCATTTCAAAATGGCGGCTGTGAGGAAACCTAAATTACTCAAAACCCGTACATTTTAACAAAAAATGTCAAGACACTGTTTTTGTAGCCCTTTTGATTCCCTATCGGTTGGTGTAACTGTTAAAACAATCAAATGAAGGATAAAGCTAAGTTATGTGTAATAATTTGTTTATTCAGCTCGGCATCCTATACCAACACTGTAAATACTACAATACGGTATGTACATTTGCTGTTATCATTAACTTAACTATTATTCTTCATCCGATTGTTTTGAAAATTAAATCATCCGATAGAGAATCGAAAGGGCTACAAATAAGGTACCTTGACATTTTTTGTTAAAATTTACGGTTTTTGAGTAATTTAGGTCTGACATTTTCAAACAGACGAAATTTTAAAGCGCACGATTGGATATAATCGCTTATTTTTTTAAGATAGATCGTTGTTAGGTTCAACTTCATGCGAAGTTTGAACTCAATCGGTTAAACCGTTCTCTAGATATTAATTATTTAGTAAAACAAACAAAATGGTGGATATTTGGAAAATGAAGCGTTTTTCGAAAAAATATTATTCTTGATTTTCTATTTATTTTGACCCATAGAACCATTTGGTGAAGTTTTTAACACTAACTTTGTTCCACCCTGTATAACCATTCACTATAATTGCATTGGGGTGGTAATCTGAGGGTACAGCCAGTTGTTTTATATAATTGTGTTTAATAATACTGAGTGGGATTTAATTAGTTGAGTGTAATAAGAATTAATAAAATTGTAGAGGTCAATCTTTGTATGTTCAAATTGCATTGTTAAAGTAGTACGATTATTAAACTTATGTGTGTGAGAATTAGTGTATTGTTATTATTATTTTTAAAGTGTCTATTTAGTTTTTTTCATCTGCGACACACTTTCTTCTAACAAAAGGTAGAAAGCTCTGAAGATATTAGGCCTTCTAAAATCAACTAAAAAATGGACAGTGTTTAGTTTCCTTTATCTAGGACACACTATTTGCTCCCTATGCTTTTGAGAAGACATGCGCTAGGATCTAGTCACCTTTGTCATTTTATATTTCGCAAGTACAGGTTGACCATGCTTAACTTTTTATTATTTTTAATTAAGGTTCTTTGTATTTTACAACAATAACATTGTAAACTGTATAAGATCGTTTATTTTCGTCCGTTTGTCATTTAAGATCACTTTTCTGAACTTACAAACGTAATTTTTCTCTAATTAGTGTTTGGATTAACCGAATTTTTGGATTAGCGGGACGCTACTGTACTTTTAGTTCTAAACCAAATAAATGTTATGCAAATATTAAGAAATAATTTTCAAAGACATTAAGTATACGCCCTTCTTCTAATTGTGCCTATTGGCTGAATGTTGAGAATTAAAAGGTGAATTAAATAAAACGAAAAAATTCATTCTCAACAATTTTACTGATAAAAATGAGATAACATACTGGATATCAATACAGGACATTATTATGCTCTTAACCTAACCTTAACATTAGTTTAATATAAAAAACTAATGAAACAAAAAACTATTCAGAAACTATTAGTTTTTTACTAAATATCTTTATTAAAAACAATTACTGTCGGAGTGTTTGCTCCAGCAGAATTTTACAGTGTTCCGCCAAAGAAACTCCAATGTTTGACTTCGATTAGAAAATTTGGTTTTCAAACCGATTCGGTTACAATTCCATGAATGTTGTAGGTGTGCCTAAAATTATATCACCGAATTTCAAGTAAATACCTTGCCGCAAACAACAAAATGGCGGATATTTGCTGGTGTAGGCTACTTGGCCGTGGTGATACCTCAATATCTCGGAAACGGTTTAAGATATAAACATGAAACTGGGTATAAATATTCATCTAAACAGGGTACACTTGACTTAAAACAATTGTTTTCCTGCAACGATACGTTCACCTATTAAGATGCGATGTCGCTGAACAAATAGATGTACTGCCAGCTGTGTGTAACTTTGCTAGGAAAGTGTTAGGTTAAGAAAACAGCTCTGGATAAACCACACAATCGTACAGCCTGGAGAGACATTTACGTAGTGTGAAGAGACAGTTGCCCCCACCACAGTAAGGTTGACACTTTAAAATTGTTACGTGTTTTTTAATACAGTAAGTTAATGTTTTAATATGTACTGTAATTTAAGTGTTTTTTTAAAATTACAGTAATAGTACAGTTTGTTAATGCACAGTACATGTATTTAAATGTTTAACCTAATTATTTACTCATTAAAACTTTACACATTAACCAATGTTACCTAATTATAATTAGAGGTGACCTCAGCTCCAATTAGCTCGAATTAAAAGAAAACTATAGTTTTTCTTTTTAATAAACGTCATAAATAATGTCGTCTACGTCGGTAATACTGTATAATTGTTTGTCCTTTCACTCAAGCTAACAAAAATACGATTTTCGGTTGTTGATACATCTTTTATAACATCACTCGGACGTAGCGTCAAAATTCGTTCGGTCCCTTTGTTGGCGCTATAACCAAGTTTAGCTGTATGTGTATAAAAAGTTTTTTTATTATTTTGACCCATAAGACCATCACCTGAATGACCTCCATGCATTACCACAATTTAGTTGATAAAATAAGGTAAATGAAACAGCTGCCATTTTGTTTCTCTGCAAGATATTTACTTGAAAATTCTGTGTCAAACTTGCAGACACATCTACAACAGTCGTGAGCAGTTTCAAGCAAATCGGTTAAAAAGTAACTGCTCTAAGATGAGTCACAGATGGAACACCTTTGTGAGAAGCACCGTAGAGTGTACAAGTAAAGCAATCTACACACAGATCTTTTTCACAGCCGTTATTATATGAAAGCAAACATAATTCTATGTAATTAATACCAAGGCATTATACATTCTAATAAAACATTTACTAGTCATATGAGGTAACAAATTATTTCATGACTTGTCAGCCTAACCGGTACACAAAAGCAAAAATAATTAACGATTTATAAACAAGTACACTATGAACACAAAGAATGTTAATAAACATAACAATAAGATAAATTATTCTAGTTTTAATAAAACATTAAGGAAAATCAGAATTTGAAATAGACGTTCCCGTACGATCTTTTTGTGCTACGGGAAAGCTTGAAAATTATATTATGTAATCCGTTCTTACAAAATTAACCCGCAAAAATTGATTTTAATTATTTTTGTTAAAACTTTCTGTTCAGTATTGAATCAATAAGAAACGGTTATGTTTGCTCTGTCCAAAGCATGCTTATCAACGAGCGATGTACAGGCAGCAACGGGGGTTTTGTAGCAGAGATCAGACCTGTAATAGACAGTGAGTTAGCAACACGCGTTTTGTCAAGAATCGCGAACATCACTTATTTTGCCATTGTGGCCGCAACTTTACGCATTATTTTCAGTTTTGCTAATAGAGAACATTACTATCAACGCTACAACCGCAAGTCGTAATAATATTATTAAGGAAGTTACTTAATTTATACCGTTCATGTCTAACGAGCTTATACACGCATCTAATGTAATTGAAGGTTTTTCATTTTTGGTTATTTTATGTATATATATTATTATTTATTACAATTATCATCTATGTTTAAATTGTGCGTCGGAAGTTTCGAGTGCAACGAAATAATTATATGCTAGCATATCAAACTGTTTGAACTAATTATTAATTTGACCAAGTGTGCAGAATAGTGCGTGTACAGACAAAGAATATCATCTTGTGATCATCTACTCGCAGGACACTGTCAAAGGTACTGTACAACAACAGAACATTTAAACATAGATTATTTATTATTTTACTCAATATAACTAATGAGCTTAGTTGACAATTATTATATTGTCTGGTCCCTCGAAATGAATTAGGTACTTTATTCGCATCTCTACATTTTTCACTTTCACCTTTCTCCCGTTGTAACTCGACACAAACTACTCTTACAAAAAAACTATTGTTCAGAATTTAGTTACAGACGTAAGAAAAACAGTTGAAAAATACAATTTGTTGCGATTTTCTTCAGTTATGTTGGTTCTTGCGTTACCCTCTTAAGGTGGAAAACTTAGACTTTTCATCAGATTCACAAACTTATTAAAATAAGTTTTAAATCACTGTTTGTAAGGCAAAAATCCCTAATAATTTGACAACTTATAACATACAAGAGTCTTATTTCTGAAGGGACATTATACAAATGGGTTCCGTAAAATGTAAAAACATACTAACTACTATTACTCTAAAAAGATCAAGATATAAATATTTGTAAAAATGTATTGTTTTAAGAATTACTGGCAGTGTACGGTTATTACATCACAAGACTTAAAACTACGAGAGTAGCATGAAAAGTAATGCACACTTGCTTGTAAAAACGCGAACGAAATGAGTTTCAGAAGCGTGCCAGATGGCTTGTGGAAGTCACATTCCCACTCTACACGCATGCGCAGTTTGAAGGCCTTGCGTTCATCCAGTGTATTTTGAGCAGCGGAAGTATGGAGTGCTACGTCAGTGCGAGTTAAAGAGCGTGCTGTTATCGAATTTTTAACTGCTGAAGAAAGTGACGTCTACTGAGATTCATCGTCGTTTATGGTGATAGGTTGTTGGTAGGTCTACTGTAAATCGATGAGTAGTAAAATTTCATGGTTGTGAGCCTGGAAAAGCCATAATTGTTGATGAAACACGCACCGGACGTCCGATCACTGCCACAGACTGTAAACATCGCAAAATCATCGACGATTTGATTCAAAATGACCGACAAATCACTCAAAAGCGTACCACAAACCATATTGGAATATCCAAGGAACGTATCTGTTTCATTACTAAACAATTGGGAAACCGTAAAATCTGGGTCACACATGACAACAAACAACGTCGATTGGAATGCAGCGCTACCGTGATGAAGGAGACGACTTTCTTTTGAATATTGTGATGGGGGATGAGTCATGGGACAATCAATACGACCCAGAAGAGAAAAGACAGAGCACTGAATATCGAGATCCGTTTTCTCCTCAGGTGAAAAAGTTTAAAGCACAATCATCCGCAAAAAAACTTCTTTTGACCAAGTTTTGGGATGCTCATCGAGTTTATGTGGTCGATTATCTGGAACGAGACGCAACGGTAAATTTTCTCGGTACATAGAGACTCTAAAACATCTCAGACGTCGAATTTGTCGTGTTAGAGGCAGCCTAGCGCCAATAATCTGGCAAAATGATAACGCTCAACCACAACCTCACGCGCAACTGAAGAGGTACTGTGAAACCTGAAGTTTCAACCGATTCCGCACTCCCCCGATCTTAATTTCTTTTCCTCCACTCAAGAGAGACCTCAAGGGTAATCAATACACCTCGGACGATGAGGTGAAAGCAGCTATCGAGTCCTGGATTCGAGAAATCTGAAGAATTTTTCAGTGACGGAATGAAAAAACCTGTTACACGTTGGGAGAAATGTGTCAGTATCAACGGTGACTATGTTGAAAAATAAATATACGATTTCGAAGCTTAAGAACTGTGCTTTAATGTACATTTTGTCAGATCTTGCTATTTCTTTTTGTTCGTGTTCTACAAGCAAGTGTGCACTACTTTTCAGCCTACCGTCGTATTTAAGCAAAAAAGAAAATTAGTTTAAACAAAAATCAGTCCATCTATTGCTAACTAAAAAATTACAATGGAAGTAACAGAATCACTAATAGGAAAAATCATGATTTTTACTTCTACAATAATCACAAATAAAAGGTAGAATTAAGACTTATAGTTGACCGAGAGAGCAGACGATATTGTTTCTATTGGTTGTCCAGACAAGAACTATTTTTAATCTGAAGGTTTATTAACAGTAAATCTGTTTTTTATAAATTGTGTAACTTGAATATATTTGGTAAATACTCTCTGCTTTATCCAGTTATATTTAACTAATAGGTAACCATTTTTATTGAGTGTAAATTAACTTCAGATATAGAGTCTGCCAAATTTTTAGGGTTGGTGGTAGGCAGACATCTAACCTGGATCGACCACGAGGACTTACTTTGTAAAACAGTTAGAACAGGAACTTTTCCAATAAAATCCGTGTCTTATTATGTTGAAAGTATTTTTTTTTTTAATTGACGAATAATAGTGTCACTTTTCCATTTATATCATACGGCATCGAAATTTGGGTAAGCGCATCTATTACACACACAGATAAAATTCTGGTGCAACAGAAAAAGGCTCCGAGGGTTGTAGGCCATTATTTAAAACACAGTTTTTACCATTTTCTCAATGAATACCTACAGAGTAATTTTACTTAGAGTGCAGAACCTTGTCAAACAAATTTAACATTGTCAAATTCATAGCTACAGTACAAAAGGAATGTACAGTTTTCACAGGACAAAGGGACCTGAAAGTGTTAGACAGAGAAACATTTAATAGTGGTGCAACATTATTAATAGGCTACCAGTAGAATTAAAGACCCTAATGGGCGCTCAATTTAAAAATGAGATAAAGAGGTTTTTTTATGCAAAGAAGCCTACATCCCATGAACAAAAGGGCGGAAGGGCATGACATTTTTGTATTTCATTCTTATATTAAAAAAGAACCTGTGTGCTAAGTTTCAAATATCACTTTTAATGTTTGGTGTTTTTATCTTATTTTTCCGTAACAGGGAATATGAACCACTTACTAGGTCAGATGGGGTCTTAAAAAAAAAGATACTTTCTTAAACTATGACGTTCCCATTTAATGTATGTTAAAAAAATCCACATACTTTCTGCAATAGCAAAAAAAAGAAGTTTTTGGCACCTTTTTAACACCCCCCCCCCCCCTTCCGGAGGGTGGCAATATGGAAATTGGTACACCATTTTTTCTACAATGTTAATGGAAAAAAGATCTTAATAAACATTATTTTTGATCTTTCCTGTCCTTTGCAAACACAAGCAGTTTCTGTGTATATTATATTTCTTAGCATGTGTTAATCAGCTGATAGCCTATATACAAACAACTTTCACAAGTGCTCTCTAGAACAAGCAAGCGGGTTCTACTGCACACAACACTGAGCAGGCTCATCGGTCTCACCAGAAGCTGCAGGAGCACCGTGGTGAGCAGGAGCGTTAGGCAGAACTCCTACAGGGCCGTGGCTCAAATCCCTCGTCAAATCCTTCAACAATTCCTCTTTCTCAGTCTTCCTGGCGAAGCAGTAGTCGGATATTTTGTTCTGGAATACGACCAAGAGCTGAAAAACAAAACATTCAGTTGGTAAAGTTTTTATTTTACAAGGTGTCCAGCTTCAACTGACTGTCCCAAACTTTTACAGGGTTATTCGTCAGCTAAAAATAAATAATTAAAACAATATAACATGTGTCTTATCTCGCTCTGTTTTCTGTCTGTCATTCAAAGAGTAATTTTTACAAATACCTTAATATCTCGGAAATGGTTTAAGATATAATCATTAAACTTGGTATGAACGTAAATATGGTTTTATGATAATATCTCGGAAACGGTTTAAGATTAAACTTGGTATGAACGTAAATATGGTTTTACGAGTTTGTAACGGGCCGGATATTGCCGGTTACACGGTACGTGGATTTTGCAAATGACACATATCATTTCTGGGCAAATATGGAATACCAAACTCCACACTAGACCTGAAGCCAGCCTTGATGAGGCTATCTTAATTAACTAAATTACCATTATTTATACATAATATACCGCGTAGATACACAACGGTCGGCCTTAACTAAGCCTCTTGCGAATATCGTTATTTGATATCTTTTGCTGAGGAAGTGTGTAAGCGGAAAAAAAAATAACACCACTGTAAGCTGCGAAATAAGAATTGAGATTGTTTTCAATGTCGTATACACGAGGTATTCACTCTGTTAATTCCATAATTGCAGTAAAACCGTACAAGTGAGATAACATTGACCAATATCGGGAGATATCAGGGTAGCTCAGATGGCAGAGCATCACGACGGAAACGTGAAGGTCCCGGGTTCAACTCCCGGTCTTGGTCTATGTTTTTTCACTTGTAATTAATTTAATTAAATATCCCTTGCTGAGGAAGTGTGTAAGCGGAAAAAAAAATAAAATAAAACACAACTCACAAAATTAAAAAAAAGCGTAATCAGCACTGCCGCATTACTATAACCGAATTTTCTTATCAGGGAATAACTAATTAATGGATAATGAAAAAATAATTTATTGGGAGTTTCGTATGAATTTTGTTCCTTCTTCCGGGAACTGTACCCAAAAATATTACAGTAAACTTAATTGCCTTTTGAATGATACAACTCTCAAATTGTACTCGGGCTTATGTGAGCGAGAAATCATGCAATTTCCTCGCTCTAACTTTGCCAATTTGCGTCGAATAAAAATATAAAAAATCCGTATTGCGGAAATTCCACAAGGACTTTTTCATCCAAAAATTCAGCAATTTTGAAGCATATATACTACCACTTATCAAGGTGGGGGGGAAAATATACGTATCAAATCACTAACCATAAACAATTAAACGGTCTGACTCCACCATTTTGAATCGGATTGAAAAACAAAAAAAGTGTATCTGAAGAATCCTACTAGGACCTTTTCACCAAAAAATCAGCAATTTTTAAGCATATTTACTATCGGGAACATTGTAACTATGCTATGATGCTATGTCATACATTCAAAACTTTATATTTTGTTATTATGACAGCTACAGCTGACGTTTACCAGTTGTAGAAAGTAAAGAATAGCTGTGGCTGTCTCGCCTACCAGATAGACGTTTAAAAGAAACAAATAAATCTTATAAACTAATTTTACAGAATTCAATACGAAAAATGTTAATTCAAAGTTCAGAATAATTCGAACACGCACCTGAACCGCTGACGTGAGCTGAGCCAATTTCCAAAATTAAGTTTATAGGCCTACGTTTTAGGGTTTCAACCAACAATTTGGGAAATAGGTCTACTCACGACGGTGCTGAATAGCTGCCTCTTTGTACGAAATATATTAGTAGAATTTGTTTGCGCCTAAGCCTCCAGCTTCGTTACACTAGCAAGTTTGTACCTCGATCTTGTGGCCTCGGGTTGTGGACTGATTCGCTTTGCTCGCAGAGTACAAACTCATCCGTTGTGTAAAATCCCCAATATGAGCTTCGCTTCGCTTGCAGCGTAAAAACTTACCCGTCGGCCTCGGATGAGAAGATGCCCCTAGGTGAAATCCCCATGTGCCTTTGGACCGGGTACTTTTATGATATTTAACTTTTTGATCGATTTTGGGGGAACCAAGCGAGCTATAAGGTCGCGTAAAAAAACAAAATGTGCAGAATAACATCCTACATTTATATTTGTAGAAACAACTCTAAAAAACATTTATTCTCGTAGGAAAAATCTAAAAAAATAGTTACTTCTGGTCAAAAAAATGTGATTCCGGTTGTTGGATTTTTTGGCTAACGAACTCGTCCGAGCGACATAGACAACCAACATGTGTACCAAATCGGACTTAAAATGCGGCCGCTAGAGTTCGAACACAAATTCAGCTAATAGGTATCTAAAAGATCAGCTGCGACAATTTGTTAAAAATTTATTATCAGCACCTACATAATCAGCACCTACAGCTGATGTATGGTTCATGAAATAGCCACTTATTCTTAGTTGTAGCTATGTCCATTTATTGTTATACTTATTATTATCATATCCAACCACCATTTAAATTTAGATTTTTAGATACTTCATGAATAAAAAATGTAAAATTGGATAGTGCAGTGCGTTCTACCTAATTTTATTGTGAACACAATTTTCCCAAAACTGCAACTTTGAATGCTAATAACTCTACAACGAAGGCATCTATCAAAAAACGGTTTGCACCATTGTTTTTCTTTTGAAATTTCACATTGAGGTGATGTGTCATATGACCATCATCTCATTTAAAATAATAAAGTTAAATCCAATATGGCGGAACCAAGATGGCGGAGAAAAATTTCAAAACCACCAAAAAGTAGGATTTTTAAAACTGTACAGGTTAGCATAAGTTTCTACCGCCAAGAACGTCCCAGTTGCGCAATATAAAGCCGAAAATCACCCTGTATATACATATTATATAAATTAATTAATTTTGGGTATCGTCTCCCGATGGTTTGAAACGTAAAAATCCGAAGTCCTAACTCCTCCGACAAACAGTTTTCAAGTTTTGTCGAGTGTAATAGTGCTTATTTTCTTTGAGAATTTGGCTAACGAACATTGTAACTATGCTATGATGCTATGTCATACATTCAAAACTTTATATTTTGTTATTATGACAGCTACAGCTGACGTTTACCAGTTGTAGAAAGTAAAGAATAGCTGTGGCTGTCTCGCCTACCAGATAGTCGTTTAAAAGAAACAAATAAATCTTATAAACTAATTTTACAGAATTCAATATGAAAAATGTTCAGTTAATCTATTTAACTTTAGAGTGAAAATGTTAATTCAAAGTTCAGAATAATTCGAACACGCAGCTGAGTTGAGCAAATTTCCAAAATTAAGTTTATAGGCCTACGTTTTAGGGTTTCAACCAACAATTTGGGAAATAGGTCTACTCACGACGGTGCTGAATCGCTGCCTGTTTATACGAAATATATTAGTAGAATTTGTTTGCGCCTAAGCCTCCAGCTTCGTTATACTAGCGAGTTTACACCTCGATCTTGCGGCTTCGGGTTATGGACTGATTCGCTTTGCTCGCAGAGTACAAACTCATCCGTTGTGTAAAATCCCCAATATGAGCTTCGCTTCGCTTGCAGCGTAAAAACTCGCCCGTCGGCCTCGGACGAGAAGATGCCCCTAGGTGAAATCCCCATGTGCCTTTGGACCGGGTACTTTTATGGTATTTAACTTTTTGATCAATTTTGGGGGAACCAAGCGAGCTATAAGGTCGCGTAAAAAAACAAAATGTGCAGAATAACATCCTACATTTATATTTGTAAAAAAACTCTAAAAAACATTTATTCTCGTAGGAAAAATCTCAAAAAATAGTTACTTCTGGTCAAAAAACGTGCTTCCGGTTGTTGGATTTTTGGCTAACGAACTCGTCCGAGCGACATAGGCAACCAACATGTGTACCAAATCGGACTTAAAATGCGGCCGTTAGAGTGCAAACACATATATACATGATTTTTAATGACACCCCAAAACGTGTTCTGGGGACCATGATCGATGCTCATTTGCTACTCCCGACCTTGGGTCTTACCCTAAGGGCCACTGCAATAGCTCATTTTTACTATGGAAATTCGCTAGAAACCGTACACAATGTTTTTAGTAAAAGTTGTATTACAAAAGAACTAATGTGAATTACCTGAGTCAGATCATTGTAAAACTTGTTCCCTTCCTTCAGGTTGTTCAGCAACTCTACGAAAGCATCGTGCGCTGCAGCTAACTCTTTCAGGCAAGCTTCCCTCTTCTGAGCCAAACCTCCGGCACCGCTCTTCTCTCTGCAGAACTCCGAGTTGGTCGTCTGCACAAACATTTAATAATTCAAGTTTATTTATTTTACCAAACTACATTTAGACGCCACCGTCTGATGATAATTTGCCGCCACAGGATCAAACCCAGCATACCTTTCTTATGTTTTAGAGTCTGGAAAGCAATGCAACGTGGACCGTAGTCTGGTTTATACCATGAGTCATGGTTCGACCCAGGTATGATAGCGGCATCAAACAAGAATATACCAGTTGTTGCGAGAATATTCTTACAAATTTACCGAAATGTTCAGCAGTTAACGTACGTACATTGCAATATCTCAGCTTCTAGTTGGCCTACGAAGGCGAAAGACATTATTGGAAATATAGGGTGTGCCAAAATACAGGATCCGTTTACAAAATGTTTAAAAAAATGTGAAACTTAACCGTGTTACTGTCAGAAGTCTCAATTGTGTAGTCTGAGACAACTCGACTTGTATTGAATATTTCACACACTAAAAATCATCCGATGAAATGATTTAAACGTTAATTTTTGTATTTTAAAATTTTTTCTAAAAAGTATATTTACAAATGTAATCATCGTTTTAAAATAATTGTAGTTTTCTAAACAGCTAATGGCGGCGCGATAAAGCACAGCTAAATGACTCAAACTTGTCGCTTCTCTAAGTCTCAAAATCGTTCGACAGACTTATTTTTAAAGGAGATAATGACACACCATTGGATTCGTAAAGATTTAAACTTTCTAAGACTACCTTCCAATCATTCGTCACTCTTACAGGTTCTTAGATGCAATAGAGTCCCGCTAATCCGAACCCCGCTAATTAGAAAATCTGCTTATTCCGAAAAGAGTTCAGAAAAAATACCTATTTTTTAAACTTAAAAAACAGGAGAAATCAAAAAGACCTTCGTGATAATTTAGTATCACTTTTACCTTGTCCAATCTTTTTAAAACTTCATGTTTTTCTTTTAAAGTACACGAAGCATGACTTCGTTTACTTGCCATGTTTAATGTTTAACAGTTGACGTCAAGGACTACGAACAATTAAAAAAGGCACAGTGACTCGGTAAAGTAACTCAACACTCACGAAACAAAGATTTACAGTAAATTTGCAATAAGAGCACACAGTTTATCAAACTATCTTAGAGTAAACACTGAACTAGATAAGACTAGACTGTGCTCAGTGCAGTGATTCATGCGTCGATAATCCGAACGTCAAAAATCTGAACGCGTTCTGAGGCAGCCTTTGCAAAAATTTTGTTTTCGTTTTCGCAAATTCCTATTATTGCGTCGTTAAAAATTTCACAAAAATCTTCATTGCAGTTTGATATTATTAGCTCTTTTTAAACACTTCTTAATACCTGCTCTCACAACAGACTGGCAGTCAGTATCACTGTCACGCTAATAAGCTGCTTTAGCGCTAGCAGTAAACATACAGAAAGTTCATTCATTTCTCTTTGTGTAATCATTATAACAGTGTGTCGTACATACAGTAGTGTACTGTACAGCATTTTTTTATTTTTCGTTTCTGTTAACTTTAATGTACAAGTGAACTTTTAATTATGTACTGTACTGTAATTGAGAGTTACAAGTATAATCATGTTGGCCCTACTGTACGTGCAGGTTCTAAATCATAATATGTAAGTAGTCTTACATACTGTATTGTAATTTCATTACTGCTTGTACTGTTTAACCACTTTAATCGATTAAAGGGCATATATTTTAGCCTAAATGGCATTTTCTTGGTTGTTTTCAAAAATCCGAACCCCCTCGGTCTCAATTAGTTCGGATTTTCGACTCTCTACTGTATGTTTGAAACGCGGGAGGGAGAGGGGTAGGTAATGTCTCGGCGCTATGAGTCATCGAAGGAAATGCATTTCCTTTCCGACTTTCACTGAACCTGTTCACAAGCCGATCAACGCTGTATAGAGCTGCCATTAGCAGATGTCCCCGCACATTATTTACCCGTTAACGTCAATACGTCGATATTATTTATGAAACCCACCTATTCCGAATTCCCGCTAATCCGAACAGTGTTCAGTCCCAATTAGTTCGGATTAGTGGGATTCTACTGTAGGCCTATGTAGTTTTCTGTAAACCCTTGCAATTGGACAGACTTCAACCAATGAGAAAACACATTTTGAACATAGTCAATCGCTATATATGTATAATGATATTTATATCAATTAGTAAGACAATCTCATTAAGTATTCGGATTCTATTCCGATATTTCCGTGAAATATAGACTTTTGTTGAAATAAATAGGTGCATTTCCGTTACGAAAGTTATACGTTTTACCCACAGTCCAGGCCGTCTGGAACTGTATACGATACGTTAGTGAGAGTTTTGTTTATGTGATCTAATTTAGTGAAACAAGTAAAACAAAGTGAAATAAGATTTTAAAATAAGAATTTTCAAGTATACAGTTAAATTCTATGATTTATTCTCTACAATTTGTTATAATAATATTTAATTTTTGGGTAGTTATTCCTAAATAACTATTCAAATTAGGCCTAATTTGGTTAGCAGTCTTGTAGTAGGAATATAAAAACTGCTTGTAAACCCTAGAACAGGCAGGGTTAAAGCTAAAATTGAAAAGCCCGTTTATAGCGTTTTGCAACCATATTTTAAAAAATTCGCCAAAAATAGTAAATGAACCCTAATCCAAAAGTGTTCCATAGCTTTTTTGTAGAAGAAACTTCAAAGAATTCAAATATGGCACTAAATTTTTTTTTTTTTTGAAATTGTAAAAGTTATTAGCTTAGAAAGCAAAAAATGTTCAGAAACGGAAGGAAAAAAAACAACTTTATGCCTACATAAAAAATAGTAAAACATTTTTGTAATTTTTTTCTAAATAGTACACAAAAGTTTTATAATTTAGTTCTAAATAGAAATATGTAAAAATATATTTCCATTTCACAAATGTTTAGTTCAAAATAACATTTTGAATGTTTTTACTACATAACCTGCAAATCTTGACTAATTTCAAAGTGACTACCTAAGCCAAGACATTTTTTACTTCAAACAATTTTTTTTATACCAAAAATTCGAGAATGAAATGTAGAATCGAATAGCATTCTACCCAGTTTCAAATAACTTTACATTTTGTAATGAAAATTCAAAAACCTCAAATCGGCAATTTAACCTAAAACTTATTTCTATAGCCTATGTTATTTATAAACATATAAACTTACCGTTTTATTACAACACCGTTATAAGCCTAATTTCACTCAAACACAATCTACACTTATTTATTTATAACTAAAACACAATATAACACAATTTTATAAACTGTAATAACCATAAAATAACAAAAAACAAATGTTATAACTGAAGTCAACTAGACGGGTGACGTTCTCTGAATTCTATTCACTTGTAAAGCTTTGTTATACCAACCTATGAGATCTAAATGTATTGAATTGGACATAGATAAAAACTGTGAAGTTTTCTGTTTATAACCATATATTGTACATTTTAGGGATATATCGAATAAGACTGTAAGAATCGATTCTAAACAGGCTTGCGTATTGGCCAAATATATGACCAATTACAAGCTTTTACCGTATATCCTGTAGAAAAGCTGTTTTCAGAGTAACATGTGATTTGAAGACACAGTTTGAAACGGAATCGTCTGCTAAATTCAATGCTGTTATGATCTTCTTCATAAATGACTTCTGTGAGGAGTTGCAGACCGTTGAAAATGAGACAAAGTCTTGACAGTATACGGCGTTCATTGACGCGTGAATCACAGGTGATTTAGGTACTACAATTTTGAAACAGTAATTACGTATGTAAATATCTGTTCTACAAAAAAGTTGTAAATACAAAAATTATAGTTTAATTCATTACATTTCCAACGGTACCGGTTTTATTACGATTAAATCATTTTAAGTGGATATAATTATCGATTATGCAAATTCTCGCTAAGGTTCGAGCGGGTTGCGTTGCCACCTAGAGAGTTAAACAAATTTTTGAAATTGATATACATTTTTATACACTTCTATTTAGAACTAAATTACAAAACTTTTGTACATTTTAAAACAGATTACAAAAATTGTTTCCTATTTTTATGTAGGACTGAAGTTGGAGTTTTTGCTTCCGTTACTGAACATTTTTTTTTCTTGAGCCAATAACTTTGAAAATTTTACATCAATAAATTTTTTACTGGCATATTATATGAATTCTTTGAATCTTTTTCTAAAAAAAATCTATGGAACACTTTTAGATTGGGGTATAATTACTATAATTGGCGAATTTTTGAAAAAATGCTTGCAAAACGCACCGAAATGGCTTGGCATTGCAAAAAATTAACATGCACTAGGGTTAATTTATCCTTTTTAACGTGGATAGGATTTACCGATGGGGTTTAGGGAAAATGGAGATTATGGTCTGCTTTCCGAATTTGCATCCCGCTCGTCGGCTTTGAATCAGAAGCTGCCCCCAAGGGTAAAGTCCCTCATGAATTTGAACCGGGAACTTTTATGGTATTTTACGTTTTGATCGATTTCGGGGGAATCAGACGGGCAGTAAGTCTTCTAAAAATAATATCCTATAATTATTTTTTTAGATAAATCCACAAAAAGTTTCATTCTAATACGAAAAATCTCCAAAAATTGTTACTTCCGGTAAAAAAACATGCTTTTGGTTGTTGGATTTTAAGGCTAACTAACTCGTCCGAGCAACTTAGAAAACCACCAAATTAGTGTGTACCAAATTTGGACCAAATAGGATGTAAAATGCAGCCGCTAGAGTGCGAACACATAAATACAATTTTTAAAGATACCCAAAAACGTATTCTAAGGACCATGATCGGTGCTCATACTCCCTACCTTAGGCCTCACCATAAAAGTCACTGCCATAGCTCATCTTTCGTACGGAAATTCGCTAAAAATATACAAACATCCTTCCTCATTAAGTAATAAACTACACCAAACCTCACCTGGACTTCTCCAAGCAGGGCTTCTTGTCTCTCCAAACTCTCTTTGACCTGTTTCTGCAGAGGTCCGTACGCACGACCCAATGTCTCTACAGAGAGAGCTTGTTCGTTGATAGAACCTTCCGACAACGCAGACAGGAACTGCTCCTTCATGTCGCTCGAGGCACATTTCAACTCGCACTCGATAACATCCCTTTCCGCTTTCAATGTTTCAACCTGCAAAAGACAAGCTGCCGATATAGTATCTCCGTATTTCTTATAATTTAGAGTGTTCGTTCTAATTATTTTAGAATATCGTCAGTCTTATAGCACAGTGATTAAGAAAATGCAAATAATACAGCAAGACTGTCTGGGTGCTTTAAACATTTACAACGGATAATTCTTGATAAGAATTCAAATACAAGATGATTCTGTAAACCACGACATATGATTCAAAGGTTGGTCATATAGATCAAAATAAAGAAAAATTACTTATAAACGCTTCTTTCACCAGTGTCGACGCAGATCAGTGGTTTGCCGTACACAATACATTAATTCCACCGACGCATTAATCGACAGACTGAACGTACTATGTCACAGGGGTGCAGAAAATGTTTAGCACACAAAATTTTCCCAGAACACACTTTTTTTCACTAAAAATTTCCCCAAAATTGATCGCTATTCACTACAGATGCGCCAGACATTAACACAGTTTGTTTATATATTCCAACATATTTATTGACCTTATGTCTTAATAATTTTTATTAGGCTATATTCATTATAAATTCCAATATAAATCTTGACAAAAATAATAACAGCATTATTTTTACTTAATTAACTACGGTGAAATAAAATATCTACAGTGAAATATCTTCAGATGGTCCCAAAATGTTTAAAACAAAAAAAATACAACTTGATTATTGCTATTTTATTATGTTTAAAAGTAGGCCTAAGGTTAATTTATAAAATATGTTTTATAAAAGTTCTTTGACAAAGATCTATGATAGTGTAATGGGCCATCTTTTATAATATATTTTCTTTTATAACATTTCTTTTATAAAATTTAAGAGGTTTTCATTTTAACTTTTATAAAATGTTAGACCTTTAAACTTTTTAGTACAAGTCCAAAATGTTTTATAAAAGAGAATCACTTTTCAAATCTTATATATTAGGTGGATACCATCTTTTATAAAACATATTTTATAAAATATTTTACAGTGTAACACGGGCCTAATACTTAAGTGGTTAAAACAAAGTTACTGTCAAAATCAGTTCTCCCATACCCCAAAACACATGAAACTTTCCACTCATTGTATTTTCAAAATGTTGATCCAAAAACAAGACCCCGACGCGCTACGACTTTTTAACTGTCAACATCGGTTTTCCCATACCCAAAAACATATAAAACGTTACCCCACACTGTATTTTCAAAATTTTGATCAATAAACGTGATCCCGACGCACTACGACTTTTTAACTGTCAAAATCTGTTTTCCCGTACCCAAAAACATTTAAAAAGATACCTCACAATGAATTTTGATTAAAAAACATGATCCCGATGCGCTACAACTTTTTAAATGTCTAAAATCGGTTTTCCCGTACCCAAAAACATATAAAACGATACTCCACACTGAATTTTCAATATGTTGATCCAAAAACGTGATCCCGACGCGCTACGACTTTTTAACTGTCAAAATCGGTTTTTCCGTACCCAAAAACATATAAAATGATACCCCACATTGAATTTTGATTCAAAAACGTGATCCCGACGCGCTACGACTGTTTAATGTCAAAAATCGGTTTTCCCGTACCCAAGAACATATAAAACGATACCCCATACGGAATTTTCAAAATTTTGAACCAAAAACGAGACCCCGACACGCTATGACTTTTTAACTGTCAACATCGGTTTTCCCATACCCAAAAACATATAAAACTATACCCCACACTGAATTTTCAAAATGTTGATGAAAAAACGGGATCCCGACGCGTTACGACTTTTTAAATGTCAAAAATCGGTTTTCCCGTACACAAAAACATATCAAACGATACCCCACACTGAATTTTCAAAATGTTGATCCAAAAATGTGACTCCGACGCGCTACGACTTTTTAACTCGCAAACTCGTTTTTTTTACCCAAAAACATATAAAACGATAGCCCCACACTGTATTTTCATAATTTTGACCCAATATTTTAAAAATTTTTACCCAAAAATGTGACGCAGACGCGTTCCGCCTCACGCTAGAAAGCTCAAACGTTTTTCAAACTCTCCGCAAAAAATTTGAAGATTTTGGTACCAACAGAAGTTTTCTACGACGTCTGTGGGTGCTTATACCGTGTATAAAGTAACACTGATACATAAAAAATCATCGCATCATTTCAATACTTCGGCATTTTGTGTGGTGAAGATAAATGTCGTATCGCGGCTCCACCGTACGATATTTTGTGCGGTGAAAATTAAATAGGAACCCTGTCCGACTTGCAACTTGCAACAGAGAGCAGACAACACACTTTGTGTGTGTGTTGGTGTGTTTGTATATGTACCATACAAACAGATTAAGCTAACCTTTGTTCCCATTCATTTCTTATCTATTTCCCCCCCAAAATAATTATATTTTCCTTATTTTTGTTGGATTTTTCCCCGGCCAAAATTTCCCCAGCTCAGTCCCAATTTCCCCCGAACCTCGTTCGGGCGTTCGGACATATTCTGCAGGCCTGCTATGTCAACTCCCGGATTGACTAACTTCTATAAGTTCATTGAAAAGTGGACTGTATTTGAAATAAATAAATTGCTGTGAAATGTTTCACTGATTGTCACACTGAAAGAAGGTTTAGGTCAAAACAACGACCAGTGCTTGAATGCAAAACAAAAGAATTGAATGATTTGTTTCAAACAAAACATACATATATTTTTATGCATATAACATTCTTAACCCTTTACACTACGGTAGGATTTTTAATACAAGTCCACTGGGCTCGGATGGCCAGTAGTGCTGGCCACAGCCATTTCTTTGTCAAGTATGAATTGTTGGTGCAAGTTACGTTAATCTCAGATCGGATGGCCAGCAGTACTGGACAAGTTAAAATCCCTCGAAGTGGAAACACAAATGATCTGCATTAATTTATTTTTAGTAGTTTTATTTTGCCTGGATTGTGCTGTAATCTAGGGTCCACAAATCTTAAACTAATTAATTAATTCCCGCTTTTTTTCTGGTCTGTGTTGTATCAAAATGTAGCAATATCCGTTACATTATAACCTTAACAGCAGTTTAGTTTTACGTTTCTGTGGTCTAGGCTGATGTTTTTAAATTTTGAAGTAATTTATTAGAACAAAAGCTAATTAGTTTATTATTGCTTTTAAGTGTGTTTTGTTAAAAGTACTTGATTTTGTTTTATTTTAAACTACCAAAAATGTTGTTAGATAAGTTGTATACAATGGTTTATTTTATTCATTAAAAAATATTATAACTTTATATTTACAGCTAAATCAAAAACTCACCAATAATAATATAATATATATACTTTTTTGTATGGCAAAATAAAAGAGTTACTAAAAGCCCATGATTTTGTTAACCCTCCAAGTGCTGACTGTATTGCTCTTTAGCGCTAAAGGTTTTTTTGGTTCCGTGCATGCTTATTAACTAAAATCATTATAAAATACTCACTGACGTTAAAGTAAGACTTATTATACATAATTTTAATCACAATTACATGCTCTTTACAGTAAATAGCTTTAACAGGCTTACCTTATAATTATATCCTTTTTTTTTTTTTGTTGACCAAAGTAAAAATAAAAAAAATTGTTTTTGTGTTCTAAAACCACTCACTCAAAATATGTAATAAATAAACGGTACCAGGAACTGGCACATACTTTCTCACAAACATATTTAAATTATTAAACAGATTCACGGTGACTTGTAGGGTGGGGTAGGAGAGGTGATTTTGTATTAAAGTTGTTTTCCCATAAAAATCCATAAAATAACGGAAAAACCAACTTTTCTCAAAAACGGCTCGAACGATTTTGATTAAAATTTTACAGTTTATAGTACTTTAGGTCCCTAATAAACTATAAAATTTTAATCAAAATCGTTAGAGCCGTTTTTGAGAAAAGTTGATTTTTCCGTTATTTTAAGGGTTTTTATGGGAAAATTACCCTTAAAAATAAAATATTCACAAAAATGAAAAAACGCCTGGAGATACCGTGGATTAGTACCTCCATACCAAATTTCATCAAAATCGGACGACTGGTTTAGGCTCTAGGTCTGATAACATCCACACAGACACACATACAGACATCACTCTGAAAACCACTTTTTTAGGTTCAGGGGGACCCAAAACGAATATTTCCACCAAAAACTCAAACTCGAAAATTTTGACGAATACAATACTTTCTCCATATACTACTATGGTATAGGGGGAGAAAGTAAAAAGTAATGTAGAAAATCCAATATAGCCAAAAGTTGCACAATTTTATGGTGAATAGAAATATACATAACACTACTACTTTGCTGTAAAAAAAAAAAAACTTTTCTGCATAAAGAAGAAAAACTTGCATCTAAAGATATATAAAAGTACTTTAATCTATACTAATATTATAAAGAGGAAAAGTTTGTTTGTTTGTTTGTTTGTATGTAATGGGTAATATCTGGCACTACTGAACCGATTGAAAAAATAGTTTTACTAATAAAAAGCTACACTATCCCTGAGTAACATAGGCTATAATTCATTTCGTTAAAAACCTTTTTTTATTTCAATATTTGTAAATTTAGTCATACAAAATTTTAGGGTTAGGCTTAGAATGATAAATCAACACATGCATTTACATTTATTACCATAGCAACCAATTGAATAAAATAACAGATAATATAGATGTTTGCTCCAATATTTCCATTAACAGCTGATTTCAAAATTTGAAGCAATTATTTTTGTACTTCTAGCTTTTAGGTTAGGGTTTTAAAATGTAGACCTGAGCCTTGCTGGTTCTTTTAACCATTATTATAACTGCTGTTATAAAATATAAAAAATAATTTGATTTGAACATTTAACATTATTTACCATCTTAGTTTTGAGGTTATTATTAATACTACATCTTTATTATAAGTAAAACAAAACATATGATTTTAGAAAGTTCCGTTGGGGGTTGGCGTGCGGAGCACGCAGGGGTCTCCCCTAGTATGTTATAAAGGAATAACACACACATTATATACAAGAAAAAAAGAAGAAAAAAATATTTACAGGTCAAAGTCTCTAAAAGTCACTATTTTCAAACGCACCTCTAATAGCACTTGAATTGCTAAGTTCACTCATAATTACTTAAAAAATGAATAAACATTTACAAAAACAAATAAAAATAAACTGATCGAAACTGAAACTAAAAATGAATAACAACTAGTGGATAAACAAACAAAATCCGAGTTCCGAGCGTCCATCTACACGTACTACACGACTAGATAGTTGATTTGACAACTCTGCCGAAGGTTTGTTTGAGTCGATATCGCTATGAAACTCTGTACTATAATAAAGTGACTCTTTCCAAACACAACCATACATAGAAGTATCCGATTGTATTAAAAACAGTGGCGTTGTACACATTTACAAAATGTGTTGCGCAATGCATGTGCGACGTTAGCATTGTAACGCGACTTTTATACGCGATGTTAGCACAGAAATAAATACCCACTAACAACATTTCAGATTGAAGTGAAAAATAATTCAGAGCTGTTGAAGCCGCAAAGTCAAGATGGCGGCAGAGCTGACAACAGTATCGTAAGCGGCCAGTCAGGCTGGCCATCCGAGCTGTGAGGATGTCTAATTCGATAAATATTCAGAGCTGACTGAGAATATTGTATGGCCAGCAGTCCTGGCCATCCAAGCGCAAAGGGTTAATGACACTACAGAATGTATTCTGGAGACCATGATCGGTGGTCATTTACTACTCCCGACCTTAGGTCTCACTATAAGGGTCACTTAGCTCATATTTCCTATGAAAATTCGCTAAACAGCGACTTTGATTAGAAACTTCAATGCACTGTAGGCTCGGTCTTTCTTAGACAGAAGTATTATTAAACATGCCAAAACATATAGTGCTCCAAAAATTAAATTTTAAAAATAGTTTGGTAATAGAATTGTAAAACAGATCAAACCGCAGCTTTACTATCCCTTCCCACCATGTTTACCTTATCCATAAGACCTCTGAGTTTCCCAGCAGCGCTAGAATTGTGAGCCGTGGCACCAGATGGCACTGCAGCTGGGACGGAAGCAGCCATTACCGTCGGTCCTTCACTCAACAGCTCCATCCCTCGTCTGTGCTGCTCGTATTTCTCCTTCACTTTCTGGAAATGACAAGGACGACTCGCTTAAATCATCGCAATTGCAATCAATTACGAAGACCGATGTTTAAAGTACACTGATCTGTGTTCAGTTGGATCCACGAAGCAGTAATCAACAGAAGTTGCTTTTCTATACTAATATTATAAAGAGATACAATTTGTTTGTGTGTAGGGGGTAATAATCTCTGGAACTAATGAACCGATTGAAAAAAAATAATTTTACTAATAAAAAGTTACTCTATCCCTGAGTAACATAGGCTATTCATTTTAATAAAAACATTATTTATTTCAATATTTGTAAAATTAGTCGGAAAAATCTTAGGTTAGGCCTAGACTGATAAACCAACACATTTACATTTTATTACCATTGCAACCAATTGAATAAAATAACAGATGAAATAGCTATATTTCCATTAACAGCTGATTTCAAATTATGAAGCAATTATTTGTATTTCTAACTTTTAGGTTAGGGTTTTATTAAAGTGTAGACCTGAGCCTTGCTGGTTCTTGTAACCTTTATTATAACTGCTGTTATAAAATATACGAAATAATTTGATTTGAACATTTAACATTATTTACCATCTTAGCTTTGGGGTTATTATTAATCCTAAACCTTTATTATAAAGAAAACACAACATGATTATGTGTATAGAAGGCTCCGATGGGGTTGGCGTGCAGAGCACGTAGAGGTTTCCCCTAGTACTTTATAAAGATTAGGGATGTACCGATTCTCAAATTTATCGATTCCGATTCCAAGAAATCGATTCCCAATTCTTGATTCCATCGATTCCAATTACCATAATTGTAAAGGGAAGTAAACATTGTTATTTAATTTTAACTGCATGGTTTATTGACTTTAATGTTATTTGTTAATATTGTTATTGAAATAAGAGGAACTTACATAAAACTGCCGATTTGGATTCATTAAAAATTTATAAATTTTTTTCATTATACTGCACCGAAGAAGCTGTTTTCAATACCTGTGCACATAGACGTAGAAAACACAGACATGCAAGTCCTTATTTTCCGTGCACAATACTGTAAAATCAACTGTGTATGGATCAGTAAATTTACCGTTCTCCAGCTTATTTTACAAATAAGAATAAACATCAGTTTTATGTAAACAGCTGATTGATTTTGTCAATGGAAATATAACAGAAAAATCAAACCAATTTAATTGTTTTTTTATATATATATATATATATAAAAAGATGTTTTGATTAAAAATATGTTGCTTTTTCGGTGTATTATAATGATAAATATCGTACGTAACTCGTCCGGTAAGTTTTTCTGTGCTTGTACATGAAAATCCCGCACCGGCTGCGCCTCACCCGGGAACTATAATGCTTGCACGGAAAAACCCTATTTACCGGGCTTGTAACGTAATATACTATTAAAGAGTAGAGGTTCAACTTTTTAACCCTCCCAGTGGCAGACTGCCCAAAGTGACGTTCTCTCAGGCGCAAGATACAGCTATTTCGACAATTAGCGAGAATTTGCATATATTTGCATAAGCGATAATTTAACCCACTTAGAATCATCCAATCGCAATAAAACTGGCACCATTGGAAAGAAAATGAATCAAACTTTAATTTTTGTATTTACAACTTTTTCGTAAAACGTATATTTACATACGTAATCATCGTTTTAAAATATGCAAATCTGTCTACAGCTCTTTCCGTGCGTGAATTGCATACAATTGTAGGCCTACTGTTATTTCCCACTTCTTCAACGTTTAAGACAGTCTACACTAATATTTCTTTGGGAATTATAACGATACCATTGGATTCATCATGATTTTATCTTTCTGTTGGTGTCTTCCAATCAGATGTCACTGTAAAATTACTATTTTATTGAAGAATTACTGTAAACCCTTGCGATTGGACAGTCTCTCAACCAATAAACAGGCCATTTGTCAATCGATATTGGGAAGGCAGTGCCTTATGTTTTGACAGATTTCTTTACACGATTTTGTAGAACAAAGTCTGGAGTTTGAAACGGTAGTAAGTAATCCAGAAATAACCGGTTTTATGTCTGTCTAGTCGACAGTTGAAATGTCAGTTCTAGTGAGAAAGTCAAGCGCGTGGGTTCTCACGTTATACAAATGGGGACCTATATGCAGCGTGTAGGGTAGCGGCTTTTCATTAGATTGATATCATTTTGTTATTCAAATAAATATAACTCAAACACTTTTGTGAACTAAGGAAAGACGAGTATACCGTTATTTTCTTTGATTTATCCTCTACACTTTGTTATAATAATATTTCATTTTTGGGCAAAGCATATATTAGTAAATGACGTTACAATCTAGGCCTAGGTTTGTTACCAGTCGTGTACTTGGAACATAAAAACTGTTTTTTTCAAAATAAAAAATTTGAAATTGATAAATGTTTTTATACAGTTATATTTAGAACTAAATTACAAAACTTTTTTATGCTTACGAAAAAAATACAATAAATGTTTACTACTTGTTATGTAGGCCTAAAGTTGAACTTTTTCCTTTCGTTACTGAACATTTTTTGTTTCTTGAGCTAATAACTTTTACAATTTCAAAATAAACTAATTTTTAGTGGCATATTTGAATTCTTTGAAGTTTCTTCTACAAAAAAGCTATTGAACACTTTTGGATTGGGGTTCATTTACTATTTTTGGTGAATTTTTAAAAATATGCTTGCGAAACGCTAAAAACAGGCTTTTCAATTTTAGCTTTAACCATGCCACTGGGAGGGTTAAGGATAACTTAAGAACAGAAAAACCATATAAAATAAATATCAGTAGGGAAAAATGTAAAACATTCTTAATTTGATGTATGTAGACATTTTCACCTGTAAAATGTTTAGGCAATTGTTTCCTTTGTTAAGTAAACGCTTCTTGTTTTATTTTTGTTCATGCGTATACTGTTATTTGTACACAAGAAGTCAAGTCAGGTATAGAATTAGGGTATCTACTGTGACAAAAACTAAGACATTTTATAGTTCGGTAACGAAAGTTTAAAGTAATAATTCTATTTGTTTTAGGTCGGGTAAAACATTTTTTAGCCGAATTTTTGAAGAAAATAATTATGACTTACCCGTGATTTATGATTTTTGTAGGAGTCTTGACAGAATGCCTTTGTTTTACTTGTTATTCATTCCCGAAAATAGCTACATTTAATTTTCACTTTTTCCGAATTTTATAACTGTAATCTAAATTACATTTTCGCAGACCTTAGCCGTTGTAATTTAAATGAAGGTTTACGCCGGAGTTTTCTAAAATTAGAGCTAATAATATTCGGCGTCTGATTTTTTTGACGACATTCGTAATTTTATTTCAAATAATATTTCATGTTTATAAAATTGGCACAAATTGTATCCGGGCATAGATTTTTTGCGGGCATTCACTGTAGTACTTAAATTATGTTTTTTAACTGATATTTCATACATTTTGCCCAGTTGTATTCGGGTTTCGTCATCTTTCGTGAAAACTCACAGTGGTATATTAAAGTATGTTTTACTACCAATATTTCATGAAATTATTACTAATTGTGTTCGCGCATTAATTTCTTCCATGAACATTCCTTTTTTTGTTGATAGGTATCGCTTTCAACCCATCCCTAGTTTGCAATCACACAAAGTAATCGCTACTAACAGCTAGAAATAACGGTATGGCTACTTCGGCTACTCTATTACTTTGGTGCAGTGTAGATTCTCCGAATACTTCGTATTGGAATGAAATGGGATGTAACAACTAATATGACGAGGAAATATGAACACGGACCATGGCAATTGACGTACTGAACGTATTTGCAGAGATTGGTGATGGCCGGGCTCAGAATCGAATCGGTGGAATCGACTTTTGGAATCGAGAATCGACCCATCCCTAATAAATATGTACAATAATTTAAACAGTAGTTGATCTTACAATAGAGGCTGCAACTGTCAAATTATTTTAACACAACATGTAGTAGGCCATCATTTTTATGGAAACGAGTGTAACCCTCCAAGTGGCATGGTTAAAGCTAAAATTAAAAAGCCTGTATTTAGCGTTTTGCAAGCATATTTTTAAAAATTCGCCAAAAATAGTAAATGAACCCCAATCCAAAAGTGTTCCGTAGCTTTTTTGTAGAAGAAACTTCAAAGAATTCAAATATGCCACTAAAAATTAGTTTCTTTTGAAATTGTAAAAGTTATTAGCTTAGAAAGCAAAAAATGTTTAGTAACGGAAGGAAAAAACAACTTTATGCCTACATAAAAAATAGTAAAACATTTTTGTAATTTTTTTCAAAATACACAAAAGTTTTATAATTTAATTTTAAATAGAAATATGTAAAGATATATTTCAATTTCACAATTGTTTAGTTCAAGATAACACTTTGAACGTTTTTACTACATAACCTGCAAATCAGACTAAGTTCAAAAGTGACTAGGCCTAAACATTTTTTACTTCAAACAATGTTTTTTTTATACCAAAAATTCGAGAATGAAATGTAGAATCGAATAGCATTCTACCCAGTTTCAAATAACTTTACATTTTGTATTGAAAAATCAAAATATCAAAGCGGCAATTTAACCTAAAACCTTATTTCTAAGCTATGTTATTTCTTCACTTACCGTTTTATTAGAACACTGTTATAAGCCTAATTTCACTCAAACACAATCTACACTTATTTATTTATAACTAAAACACAATATAACACTATTTTATAAACTATAAACACTTTCAATTCACTAAAATATCAAGACGAATAAAACTTACAGTGAACGCTTTGAGATCAGAGTGTAAAATGGATATTAGGTTATAGACCGCTTCATTTACATCATGACTGTGCCAACTAAATTTCACCTAAATTATTTGAACTGAACATAGAATAAACGTTGGAATTTTCTCTTTAAAACGGTATATTACACATCGTAGGAATAAATCGATTTCTGATAGTAAAAATCAATTTAAAAAATGCTTCCTTATTGGCCGAATCTTAGACCAATAACAAGCCTTTATTCTAAATTCTAGATCTCATAACCTAATGTGGTCACAGATGATTTAAAAATACCACTTGAAAGATAAAAGTCTAATGAATCCAATGATGTGATGATCTTTGTGACAATTGACAACTGTGAGGAGTTGCAGACCGTTGAAAATGATGAAGTTTTACGTTCTTAACATCTCGATGTCGCACGGAAAGCAGCTGTTTGACATTCTACAATTTTGAAACGATGATTACGTATGTAAATATACGTTTTACGAAAAAGTTTTAAATACAAAAATTAAATTGAATAAAATGTAAAAATTATATCCGTCTATGTGACTTTCAATTGAAAATTAATTTACTTACTTACTCAGTATGACGCGTTTCGGAACTGGTTCCATCATCAGATATCCCTCTGCTGAGGTCGTCACAACATTAAAATAACTTATTAAAAGACATAACACATATAACACTTATACACGCGCACATCAACACAAACAATCCATATAAAAATACAACCGCGTGTGCACA
>JAGFPH010005565.1:13512-25217 GCA_018207615.1 Philaenus spumarius
TGGGGGTTGGCGTGCGAAGCACGCAATGCTTTGTGTATTGAAAATTCTCTCGATACTGGGGTTGGCGTGCGAAGCATGCAATGCTATGTGCGTTGAAAATACTCCCAATACGGGGGTTGGCGTGCGAAGCACTCAATGCTCTGTGTATTGAGTATACTCGGCAATATGGGAGTTGGCGTGCAATGCCCTGTGCGTCGGCCGCTTCTCATAGTGTTCAGTGTCAAGCTGACTCGTGCGTCTTTAGCATTGAACGTGTTAAAGGGTTCAAATACAAATCCCCGGTCCTGGCTGGCCCCCCCCCCCCCCCCCGAAAGTTTGCCTGGCTACGGTATTGCGTTGGTTGATTTTACCCTTGGAAAATTCTCTGATCCGAGGCCGACGGCCGAGTTTGCACGGTACGAGCGAAGCGAAGCAGTTCATACCCAAAGCCTCCATACGGAGCTCTCAAAGCGAGACGAAGGAGCGCGTGAGTCAAAGCTTGAGGCTTAGCGGCAAAGAAATTCTACTGATATATTTAGTACACAGAGGCAGCTATTCAGCGCTTTCGTGAGTAGGTCAATTTCCGAAAGTAGTCGGTTGAAACCATAAAACATGTAAATTTCATTTTGGAAATTCGCTCAACTCAGGTCAGAGGCTCAGCTGTGTGATCGAGTTATTTATTTTACTTCAAACATGCGTTTTTACGACCAGTTTTATAGAACACGGGTTTGCGATTGTTTTCCTTGCATTCAAGAAGCCCACTCGCGAAAGCGTTGTAAAAAGAGGATGAAATGGTTCCAGCCGTACGCGCAAAGCATTCGCAAGTATTTGGTGTCAGATGGGTTAACATGGTGAAAGGTGAAAGGCGTTTACGAGCGTTTTTCCACAACAAGCTTTCAGCGTACAGTGAGGTTGTGATTGATTGCAACTAATCTATACATCATTATTATGGTAATAATTAGGCCTACTACAACTAGCAGGGCTACTTAGAAAGCCATTCGCGTCTGATTGGACAATAATCCGTTCCTTCCATCGTAACTGCGCTGTTTTTACGCACTTAGATTAGAATTATATAATTACTGGTGCTAACTGGTTTTTTAGTGTTGTTAATTATGTCATAATTTCATCGATTATAAAATAGATTTTTGCAGATACGAATCTGGAAATGTTGCAGGGTATGTAACTGTAGGCCTAGATTTAACTGTTAAAGATTGAACAACTTAGAATAATTCGACCAAGCAGCTGAACCGCTGAAGTGAGTTGAGCGAATTTCCTGAATTAAGTTTATATGTTTCAGGGTTTCAACCAACTATTTGGGAAATTGATCTACTCACGAAGGCGCTGAATAGCTGCCTGTGTGTACGAAATATACAGGGTGTCCTCGAACTATCTGGACCCCTTTTGTGGATATGTTCCTGGGATCAAGACAAACATATTTCATAATATAAACATGAGTCTACGGTGCTTATTTTTTCGTCTGTCTGTCTGTATGTGTTTTTTACAAAATCCTTAATATTTTTGGAAGTAGAAGAGATATTGAGCTCAAACTTTGTATATCTATTTGTTGCCTAACCTTTTATTACTATTCCAAAAATTATAACATTATTTTAAATATTTTCAAAATGGCGGTCTTTTAAAAGTTTTAATGTCAAATATCTCGAAAACCGCTAACTTTACAAAAAAATTACAAGAGACAAAAAAATTACTTTTTTAATGATAAACACAACGGTTTTTTATTTTTTCTGTAACTCAAAGCGTAACAGAGATTTTGACAAAAAAAAGGAAAACATTATTTTTTGGTAGTTGTCAACAATACCCAGAATTACTCTAGAAACCAAATATTTTAAAGTTGTTATGAGCTAAAATAATAAGTTATTTGCATAACGTTCTGAGCTGATTCCACTAGCAAAAAAAAATGAAAAAAGTTCATATATTCATAGATCCGGGAATGCTTCGTTAGAGTTACAGCTGGCGAAAGATTTCACCCGTATTTCAGATTACTCACAGAAACGAATCATCCTTATTGAAATATGTAGGACATTAATTAAGGTGTAAAATTTAATTTAATTTACTTAAAATGAGCAGATAAACTTAATAAAATAGGTCCCAGTTCTCTAACTGCAGTAATTGTTGCGCTATTCAAGAAGAAGCAAGTATTTTTAAGTATGTCCGTCGATCTTAATACAACGTTGTAGGTTGTACAATCGTGTTGGAGGCCGACATTTTATCAATTTATTTTGTCTTTCACAGCTGTATATATATTTATTTAGTTTTGTACTGGTTACCAAATAATTATATATGCAAAGATTTAAATAATTCACTATTAATAAACAGATAATACTTTTATTTGTAAACATGGTCATATTGTTGTTATTTCTCATTTGATTTTCTTAACTAAGCTAGCCGTTACATTTGTATTTAAAAGATGGATATTTTATAATTCATTTGTTTATTTTTAAAGATCTGATTTTTGTGAGATATTTTAATTTAATTTTTTGTTTTTACTGGTCTATTTTACACAAATATCGTTAGAAATAAAATATCTACAAGATATGTTTAATACGTTTGTGGGTTTATAACGTACCCATTTCACAAAGTTAATGTACTAAAACTCTATAGAAAACATGTTTTTTTTTTTAGTTTGAATTTTGAGTTTTCGGTCAATTATTGCAACAATTACTGCAGTTAGAGAACTGGGACCTATTTTATTAAGTTTATCTGCTCATTTTACGTAAATTAAATTAAATTTTACACCTTAATTAAAGTCCTACATATTTCAATAGGGATTCGTTTCTGTGAGTACAGGTGAAATCTTTCGCCAGCTGTAACTCTCTAACGAAGCATTCCCAGATCTATGAATATATGAACTTTTTTCATTGTTTTTTGCAAGTGGAATCAGCTCAGAAAGTGCTCGGAACGTTATGCAGATAACTTATTATTTTAGCTCATAACAACTTTAAAAATATTTTGTTTCTAGAGTAATAATTCTGGGTATTGTTAACAACTATCAAGAAATATGTTTTTCCTTTTTTTGTCAAAATCTCTGTTGCCCTTTGAGCTACAGATAAAATAAAAAAACCATTGTGTTTGCCATTAAAAAAGTAAACTTTTTTGTCTCTAGCAATGTTTTTTTAAAGTTAGCGGTTTTTGAGATATTTGACATTAAAAATTATAAAAGGCCGCCATTTTGAAAATATTTAAAATAATGTTGTAATTTTTGGAATAGTAATAAAAGGTTAGGCAAAAAATAGATATACAAAGTTTGAGCTCAATATCTCTTCTACTTACAAAAATATTAAGTATTTTGTAAAAAACACATACAGACAGACAGACGAAAAAATAAGCACCGTAGACCCATGTTTATATTGTGAAATATGTTTGTCTGGATCCCAGGAACATATTCACAAAATGGGTCCAGAGAGTTCGAGGACACCCTGTATAAGTAGAATTTGTTTGCTCCACTTACCTTGCGGCCTCGGGTTGTGGACTGCTTCGCTTCGCTCGCACCGTACAAAATCGGCCGTCGTCGTCTGATCAGAAGATGGATCCACGTGGATTTGAACCGGGTATTTTAAGTTTGGATGGATTTTGAGGGAACCAAGCGAGCTATAAGGTCGTGTATAAACAAAATATGCAGAACAATAATCTACATTTATTATTTTAGATGAAACCCCAAAAAGTTTCACTCTCGAAAAATCTAAAACAGATTCCGTTCGAAAAAACGTAAGTTACTTCAGGTTGTTGGTGCTTGCTAACGAACCCGTCCGAGTGTCTGAGACAACCAACGAGTGTACCAAATTTGGATCAAATCGGACGTAAAATGTGACAGCTACAGTGCGATCACAAACAAATTTTAATGCGCCAAAATGTGTTCACCATGATCGGTGCTCTCCCGACCTTAGGTCTCGCTATAAAGGTCACTGCAATGGTAGTTCTATGGAAATTCGCTAGTTTTTTTTTTCATTGCCGTCCAATCCTGGACATCGCCCTCCAAGAGGGGCGTGAACTGTCTGGCGAAAAATGCCACAATTCCGTTATTCTCCAACCATTTCACAAAATCAAAAAGCCAATCGATAGGAAATTAAATTTGCTAAAAAATGTTACTCTTGACATTTTTTCTATAAAGCGATAGTTTTCTCGTTTTTCCATTTGAAAGTTTTAAACGGCCGCCATTTTGAAAATATTGAAGTCAAGTCAACATAACTTTTTTCCATGTAGGTAATGCTAATACAAAGGGTTTATACAATTTTGGTTAAGTAAGTTTTTAGATATGCATTGTTTAATAAAAAAACCATTTTGGTCACAGTAGGACAACCGAAATGATTTTAGACAAATGAACAGTGATTTGGTGTTTACTTTAAATTCAGGAACAAACAAAGAAAATGCGTGACAAGAGTTACGGAACACCCTGTATATCGTTTCTTTTTGAATTTTGAATCGTGTCCAATATTTTGTTACTTTTTCGAATAGGAAATTTTTGAAAATCCAAAGACTATCACTGTAAAAGGGTCAAATCAAAATCTTGTTCAAGACTAACGCTAACACACGTACATAATGTTTTAAATTACAAAATTCCTTTTCCCTTTAAATGTAAAAAGACTTTCTTTGTTCACTAGAAATACGCAAATATATAGACCACTAAAGGGCTCCGCCCCCTTCTCGCTTCGCTCGCCAACCCCCGCGGTGACTCGCGTCGAAGCAAATGCAAACAGGTTATTTTATATAAATAGGCCCTACTATTAAATTGTAATATGTCTTATTTGTTTTAATTAGGATGTAAAATAGTGGTTTCTTATTTTTAAATTCCTTAATTTATTAAGGGTTTATTCTCTAGCTCTAAGGAAAGTATAACAATCAACATTTGTACTACATTTTCACTCCTTTGCAGCACCCGACAAAATGTCAATCTATGATACTTTTTTATATAGGTTGTAAGAAATAAATGTACAAATTTCCAGCTCACTAACTTCAAGGAAAATATAACAATTAATTTGTATTGTTTTACTAGTTGTTATCACATTTTCATAACTTAGTAGCACGCGACAAAATGCAAATTTAGTTTCCTTTTTCTATGTATCTTGTAAAAAATAAATGCACAAAATTTCAGCTATCCTAGCTTTAAGGAAAGTAAAAAAATTAATATTTATTGTTTTAAGGCTTGTTTTAACCCTTAAATCAAAATTAATTCTAGCTTATGTTACTCAAGGATAGTGTAGCTTTTTATTAGTAAAACTATTTTTTCAATCGGTTCAGCAGTTCCAGAGATTACCCCCTACATACGAACAAATAAACAAACAAGTTTTACCTCTTTATAATATTATTAATAATAATTTCAAAGTTAGGTTGGTAAATAATGTTAAATTTTAAAATCAAATTATTTTGTATATTTTATAACAGCAGTTATAATAAAGGTTAAAAGAACCAGCAAGGCTCAGGTCAATACTTTAATAAAAACCTAACCTAAAAGTTATAAATTTAAATAATTGCTTCAAAGTTTAAAATCAACTGTTTTATCTGTTATTTTGTTCAATTGGTTGCTATGGTAATAAATGTAAATACGTGTGATGATTCATCAGTCTAGGCCTACCTAAGATTTTTTCCCAAATAATTTGCAAATATTGAAATAAAAAAGGTTTTTACCAAATGAATTATAGCCTATGTTACTCAGGGATAGTGTAGCTTTTTATTAGTAAAACTATTTTTTCAATCGGTTCAGTAGTTCCAGAGATTATCCCCTACATACATACAAACAAATTTTACCTCTTTATAATATTAGTATAGAAGAGAGAGCTACCCAGATTATTATTATGAACAATAGCGGCTTTTTGATTCGGTTTAGTGGAATCATATGTTCGCAGGTCATCTGCTCAAAGCAAAACCCATAAACAGTTACACACAATCTCTTATTTCCACTCTATATAGCAATTAGACAGAGCCAATCTTTGGCCAGTGTTCTAATTATTTTGCCCGGGCAATGGAATGACTTTCCACGCACGTATGTCTAATTGCCGCTTCCTCGGCTGTAGGAAGAACGAGGGCAAAACTTGAATTGATTTGCGGAGGTAGCCACGCGATAGATAGCGTAGAAGCGGTGTCGTGTAGTCTTTCACGGCGAATCAACGGGAAAATTAGGTCATTCTTGATTCAATTTCCGAAATGAAACAAAAACTGTGCATGTCATTGTGTAGTGATTTAATTCAAATAACGTTAGAATGTTAAAATAAACGCCAAAAACCGAATAGACAAAACTTATAGGTCTTACTAGTAGTTCTGCGAACAGTAGACCTCGCTCGTTGAAATAACAAATGTGGTTTTGAGCTAAGGTTAAAAATAGTGTGTAAGTAAGCACAAGGTTTAGCCAGTGAAACATTATTTTGCAATTCCCGCGATTACGGGGTTTCTAGTTCGCGTTTTTTTCTTTTCTTGAGCTTTAATTGCTAAAGTTTTTCTTTTAGGGGGCATTGTGTTTTATTTAGGTTAATAATGCGTAATGTAGCTAAAAATATCGCTTTATTGAATGAAAACATAGAATTAAATATTTACATACTTAAATAACTAAAACTTAACAATGTATTTACAGTTCCATATCATATTCCAATATTAGAAATAATGAAAACAAACGATGTTAAAGCGTCGTGATAGTGATCTCAACCCATGTACCAATACTTCCCACACCATCCAACGGTCATTTTTTATATGTCCTTTATCGCCGCGAGGTTTCATTTGTTTCATATCACTTTGTAATTCAAGTAAAGCTAAGTCAAATACTTTTATGAAATTTACAATGATAATTTACAAGTATACAGTTCAATTCTTTAATTTATTCTCTACACTTTCTTATAATAATATGTCATTTTTGGGCAAAGGATATATTCCTAAATTACTATTCAAAATAGGTCTAGTTTTGTTAGCAGTCTTGTAGTAGGAACATGGTGTTTTCAAAACAAGAAATTTGAAATTGATAAATATTTTTATACAGTTCTATTTAGAACTAAATTACGAAACTTTTTTACATTTATGAAAAAATTTTACCACTTTTTATGTAGGCCTAAAGTTGAACTTTTTCCATTCGTTATTGAACAACATGCTTGTTTCTTGAGCTAATAACTTTGTTAATTTTACTTCGATCATTTTTTTACTGGCGTATATGAATTCTTTGAACCTTTATCTACAAAAAAGCTACGGAACACTTTTGAATTTTTTTAGAATAAACGTATAAAAACATGGTTAAAACACAAAAACTTGGACGATGTTGAACTAATTTGAAGTTTACGGCCATTTTGTGAGCTTACCGTTAGAGATACGGAAAAAAATCAGGAATACAATTTTGTTGAAAATCACATTTGCTACCCACAAAATTTAAATTCGACTTACGGTTAAGCCACAAACTGGCTTTGGAAAAAAGCTTACAAACGGTCCGGCCGCCATTTTTATTTTATTTAAGGGGTTAAAATGGAAAATGGAAAACCCTGTATATATACATCGCTCGGCCTAGGAATAAGGAACATTTATGCAAAAAAACATTAAAATCGGTCAAGGCGTTTGATCGTAATCGTGAGACAGACAGACGAAATGCCGAACGGTCGAGCTAAAACGGAGACCTCGCTTCGCTCGGTCAATAAAGGCAAGTATGGTTTGGTTTAACGGTCAAACGTATCCCTTCCACAACTCTAATAATTATTAAAAATTAATGTCCTTTAATATTGTATTACAGATTTTCCGACATTTTGATAAATAAAGAAAATAATTCAACCGCTGACATGAGTTAAGCGAATTTCCAAAATTAAGTGTTTTTATGGTTTTAGGGTTTCAACCAACTATTTGGGAAATTGATCGCCTCCATGTTTTTTACTAATATTATCAAGAGGTAAAATTTGTTTGTATGTACGGGGTAATGTCTGGAACTACTGAACCGATTGAAAAAATAGTTTTACTAATAAAAAGCTACTCTATCCCTGAGTAATATAGGCTAGAATTAATTTTGATTTAAACAAATCGTAAAACAATAAAAATTAATTGTTATACTTTCCTGAAAGCTAGAGAACTGAAATTTTTTACATTTATTTCTTACAAGATACATAGAAAAAATAAACTACATTTGCATTTTGTCGCGTGCTGCTAAGGGGTTATTCGCAACCATAAAAGAACCACTTTTTTACGTGTTTGAAATTTTCGTCCGCCATCTTGGAATTAACTTTATTTTTTTAAACTGGAAGTTGGTCATGCGATACATCATTACGATGTAGAATTTCAAGAGAAAACCAACGGTGACATTTGCACATCCACATCTCTAACCGATTAAATAAAAATGGCGGCTAAAAACGACTAAATTGTGTTTTACGATTTTGCCCCATTTTCCTGTACTATTTTTTTTTTTTTATATTAATTATTATTCTTTTTGGATTCAGAACTAAATAAGCTTTCAAACGATATGCCACACAACGATATTTGGGAGTATTTTAAAATGTTGAGTTAGAGCGATTTTGATTTTTTCAATATTGATTTCGAGTGGTTCAACCAAATACAGTTGTGTGGCATATCGCTTGAAAGCTTATTTAGTTTTCAAATCCAAAAAGAATAATACTTAATATTAAAACAAAAATAGTACAGCAAAATGGAGCAAAATCGGAAAACACGATTTCGTTGTTTTTCACCGCCATTTTTAATCGGTTAGAGATGTGGATGTGCAAATGTCACCGTTGGTTTTCTCTTGAAATTCTACATCGAAATGATGTATCACATGACCACCTTCCCGTTTTAAAAGATGAACTTCATTCCAAGATGGCGGACGAAAATTTCAAACTCACCAAAATGTGTTTCTTTTATGGTTGCGATTAGCTGCTTTTATTTCTATCTCATAAGACTCGTACATTTTGAGTTATTAAGCTGTTTCCAGACTTTTCAAACATCCTGTATACATACATACAGATGTATATGCACACATACAGATAGCTTGTATGAACATGTTGTGGGGGTATAATTTTAGTTAAACATGTATAAAGGGGTAAGGAAGGAAAAAAAGTTTGGGAACCGCTGCCCTAAGGTGTAAGTTACATTAATGTCAATCAATAGTCACTCATCAATAAATGGATACTGTAAAGACACTGTATTTTTACCTGTTTTATATTTGCACTTTTCAAACACTGTATATATACATATGTTTATATGATTTTTAATGACGCCCCAAAACGTGTTCTGGGGACCATGGTTGGTGCTCATTTACTTATTTTGTTGTTGTTGCAAAAACAGCCTTTTGTTTTCTTTTAATAACTGGTCCATAACTAAACTCGAAACGTAGAGTGGGCTCGAACTGTGTTCTGCGCAACTGTAGCAAGCTAAGCGACGCAGTGACTGATTGCGCTTTTCTCAGCTCCTCTAGGATGTATTAGAACAGTGATATTGAGTGACAGTTATACGCTGATTAATACCAGGGAAGTCCTTGATACAAAAGGTTATATTACGTATCCTTTGTCACATTCTACTCTCATTGTCTGATGAATTAATCGCACCAGCTGAGTGCTAAACGGAATACACAATCACATTGCTAAAGCAGTTTTAACTTAAAAAGGCAACGATTGTTTGTCCTCCACCAGCAGTATGTTTATATTATAGCGGTCCTGTAAGCGTTAAGTCATTCATAGAACTTGTTCCTCTGTTGTAATTCAATAAAAAAAATAAACCGAGTAATTCAAACAATCTTTGGGTTTGGCGTAACCTCGAAATTCCATAAGGAATAGAAAACTAACTTCTCACGGAAAACTAGTGAACACTCACAAAAACGTGTTAAAACGTGTTCTGGGTGCTCATTTACTACTTTTGACCTTAGGTCTCACCATAAGGGTCACTGCAATAGCACATCTTTCCTAAGTTCGCTAATAATTCGACCAAACAGCTGAACCGCTGACGTGAGTTGAGCAAATTTCCAAAATTAAGTTTATAGGCCTATGTTTTATTGTTTCAACCGACAATTTGGGAAATAGGTGTATTCACGATGGTGCTGCAAAATGGTTCGCACGCCATTCCGCATATTGGGAATATCTTCAATACACAAAGCATTGCGTGCTTCGCACGCCAACCCCCGTATTGGGAGTGTCTTCAATACACAATGCATTGCGTGCTTCGCACGCCAACCCCACGGTAGGATCCACCACATGGCTTTGAACCAGGTACTTCTATGGTAATTTACGTTTTGATTGATTTTGAGGGAACCAAGCGAACTATAAGGTCGCGTAAAAAACAAAATGTGCAGAATAACATCCTTCATTTATATTTGTAGAAAAATCTCAAAAACAAATTCATTCTCGTAGGAAAAATGTCAAAAAATAGTTACTTCCGGTAAAAAAACGTGCTTCCGATTGTTTGATTTTTTGTTTCTAGCAAACTCGTCCGAGCGACGTCGTCAACCAACATGTGTACCAAACGTGAACAAAATTGGACTTAAAATGCGGCCGAACACATTTATACATATGCTTTTTAATGACACCCCAAAACTTGTTCTGGGGACCATGATCGGTGCTCATTTGCTACTACCGACCTTGGGTCTTACCATAAGGGCCACTGCAATAGCTCTTTTTTCCTATTGAAATTCGCTAAAAATGTAAAATGATGAACAAAATTACGGATTTTGTGGTTTGCATTGGCGTCACCTCAGGGGTTGGCGAACGAAGCGATCAGGGGCAGAGTCCCTACTAAGAAATACGTTTAAAGGATAGACATAGTTTTATCCCCTACCCCAAAATATATTTAAACAAATTAGCTGCACTAATGTAAAGAAGGTTTGAATTTCAGGCACCATCCTGGTATCGTACGTTGTTTCCTAAGCGCGATGCCTTGATACCACATCAGGGTAAAACACGTAAATTTGTGGGACAGTTTAATTGAATTTCTCCCCTTTAGGGAAGGACAAGAACAATTTGTTACTGCTTACTGATCTCGTTAAATCTAATTTCTTGATAAGGTACCTCAGGACTTTCTTCACCCACGGTTGCCACTACAACGTCTCAGTTTACCCGCAATTGATAAATTATCTCGTTTATCTTCTTCAGCAAACCATTACAGATGCAAATTACAATGCCAGTGGTACCAACCGGTGTCATTTGCAACTGATATTTACAAATGCAAATTTGTTGGATTTGAATTGTAGGAAAGAATTATAAACGCATTACAGTCAACACTAAGTTCTAGGTCGAACCGTACATCAAAAGTAAACACCTGTTGTGGTGTAGAACCTTGGAGGGGTAAATAGTTTAGATTTTTAATTGATTTGCTTCGTTTGTGTGTTTGTTTTGTTTCGTTTGTGTGTTTCTTTGTTTTAATTTGTGTGTTTGTTTTGTTTGTGCGTTTGTTTTGTTTCGTTTGTTTTGTTTGTGTATTTATTTCGTTTTTGTACTTGTTTTGTTTCGTTTGTGTGTTTGTTTAGTTTGTGTGTGTGTTTGTTTAGTTTTTGTGTTTGTTTTGTTTCGTCTGTGTGTTTGCTTCGTTTGTGTGTTTGTTCGGTTTCATTTGTGTGCTTGTTTCATTTGTGTGTTTGTTTCGTTTATGAGTTTGTTTTGTTTGCGTATTTATTTTGTTTGTGTTTTTGTTTTGTTTTGTTTCTGTGTTTGTTTAGTTTCGTTTGTGTGTTTGTTTAGTTTCGTTTGTGTGTTTGTTTAGTTTATGTATGTGCTTGATTAGTTTGTATGTTTCTTTTGTTTAGTTTGTGTGTTTCTTTTGTTTAGTTTGTGTGT
>JAGFPH010005565.1:34839-56387 GCA_018207615.1 Philaenus spumarius
TCCGTTTACTGACACTATAAAATCCGTTTACTGACTCTATAAAATCCATTTACTGACTATATAAAATCCGTTTACTGACACTATAAAATCCGTTTATAACTTTATAAAATCCGTTACCGACTTTAAAAATCCGTCACCTATTTTAAAATCCAATTACCGACTTTATACAATCCGTTACCGACTTTATACAATCAGGTTACCTACTTTATAAAATCCGTTACTGACTTTATACATCACATTTACTGACTTTATAAAATCCGTTCAATACTTTATAAAATCCGTTACCTATTTATAAAATAAGTTACCAACTTTGTAAAATCCGTTTAGCGACTTTATATTAAGGGACAAAATATTAAAATTTTTTGCGACAAACTAGAGTTTTTACTTTCCTTACCCTATACTAGGTAAGGTAAGTATTGCGATCGACCCAAAAATTCGATGTCGAGTTTTCATAATATCTTTACGTTTCAAGGCCCCCTGAGTCCAAAAAATGCATTTTTGGCAATTGGTCTGTCTGTGTGTCTGTGTGTCTGTGTGTGTGTGTGTGTGTGTGTCCGGAGTGCACAGGGCAAACGGCTGGACGGATCGAACTGAAATTTACAGGATATCTTCAAAAATGTAAACAATTAAACCCATGTAAATTTGAAGCAAATCAGAGGTGGTGTCTTACCGTGGGAGCAGTTTTTAGCACATTTTTGGTATTTACTCCAAATTCCCTCTAACGATTTTGATTAAACTTTGCTAACATACTCTACTCCGACCCCCTTAACACCCTATGTACGCGAAAGACCGTTAAAAATTTTGAAAAAAGTTATTACAAAAACCAAGTTATTTTGTTTTTATCTCTGAAATGGCTGCTCCTATCGACTTGAAAATGGCCTCATTCGATTCAGCGTCCAAAATAATGTCAAAAACGATACCCCACTCAACTTTTTCCATTTTTTCAAAAATTGCCCCCAAAAAGGGCGTTTTTGGGGGTAAATTTTTTTTTTTTAACTAGCCGTATTTGGTATCAAATTTGACATTTTGTGAGGTTAGAAATCGATTAGGACCAAAATCAGGTCCGTGGGATTAACCGTTTTGAAGTTAGTACCGCTTTCTTCGAAACGGATACTCCTATTAACTCGAAAATGGTATCATCAATCTCTCGCTCGAGAAATTTGATAATTGATACAGCATCTATTTTGGTAAGGAAAGTTGTGTGATGTGCACACCAGATGTTTTTTTGTTGTTTCTGTAAGTGAAAGGATAAAAAAACTGAAAACAAAATGTCTTGGCAATTGTCTACCACATCCAAAATTAGCCTAAAACGAACACTTTTCGAATTCTTGTAGTTTTAATAAATAAGATCAAATCTATTGCTACGAAATTTGGGTTTAGGCTAATATTGGATATTGTAGACAATTACCAAGAAATTACGTTTTCTGTTTTACTTTCTCACTATACTATAGTATAGAGAAAGTATAGTGATCGCAAAAAAAATCGATGTTGAGATTTTTGTGGAAATATCCGTTTTGGGACCCCCTGAGTCCAAAAAAGTGGTTTTTACAAAATGTCTGTCTGTATGTATGTATGTATGTATGTATGTATGTCTGTATGTAGACAAAGCTAGAGAGAAAACTATTCGATCGATTTCAACCAAATTTGCACCAGACATGTCCAGTACGCCTGTATAGATGCACGAAAAAGGGTTTTGAACAATTTTGAAAAACAACCCCCTTTTTGGCCAAAAAACCCCCAAAAAATCAGTTATTATTTTTTTATAAAAAACGGCTCTAACGATTTTGATAAAATTTGGCTTATTTGTAGCCTTTAATGTGCCCTACCATATACAAAAACCCGCATCTTTCTAAAAATTCTCGTTTAGCTAATAATAATAATATTAACTGATTTTTGGGGGTTTTTTGGCCATAAAGGGGGTTGTTTTTCAAAAATTTTCAAAACCTTTTTACGTGCATCTATAAGACCTAATTTACGTGTTTGGTGCAAATTTGTTCGAAATCGATCGAATAGTTTTCTCTCTAGATAATAATAATAATAATAATAATAATAATAATAATAATAATAATATTTATTAGTTAATCTCCAACTTTAATAAAAAAAATATCCTACCCCACCCTACAAGTCACAGTGAATCTGTTTAGTAATTTAAATGTATTTGTGAGAAAGTATGTGCCAGTTCCTGGTACCGTTTATTTTGTCATAGCTCGGTTAGCCTTTGACTTTTACGGAAACAAAAAAGAAAAAAACATTTCGTCAGTCGTTAAAAAAGAAACATTTTTTGTTTCCTGTACATTTTTCGTAAAGTTAGCGGGTTTCAAGATATTCCACGTTAAATAAAAGGTACCAGGAACTGGCACATACTTTCTCACAAACATATTTAAATTATTTAACAGATTCACTGTGACTTCATAATTGTAGGAGAGGGGATATTAAAGTTGGAGATTAACTAATAAATATTATTAGGCCTATTATTATCTAGAAAGAAAACTATTCGGTCGATTTCGAACAAATTTGCACAAAACACGTCAACTAGGCCTGTATAGATGCACGAAAAAAGGTTTTGACAATTTTTGAAAAACCACCCCCTTTATGAAACCCCCCCCCCAAAAAATCATTTATTATTTTTATTATTAAAAGAGAATATTTAGAAAGATGCGGTTTTTTGCATATGGTAGGGTACATTAAAGACTACAAATAAGCAAAATCTTTAGAGCCGGATTTTTATTAAAAAAATAATAACTGATTTTTTGGGGTTTTTTTATGCCAAAAAGAGGGTTGTTTTTCAAAATGTTTCAAAACCGTTTTTCGTGCATCCATACAGGCCTGCTTGACATGTCTGGTGCAAATTTGTTTGAAATCAATCGAATGGTTTTCGCTCTAGCTTTGTATACGTACAGATAGAAATTTTGTAAAAACCACTTTTTTGGATTCAGGAGGTCCCAAAACGGATATTTCCACAAAAATCTCAACATCGATTTTTTTGCGATCACTATACTTTCTCTATACTATAGTATAGTAAGAAAGTAAAATTAGTAACGGCCGCCATTTTTAAATTTATTAAAATTAAGTTATTGATGTTTGGTACACTTGTAAATTGTATCATACAAAGATTGAACTCAATATCTCTAATTCTAAGATTCTAATAAATCTAATTCTGGAGTTACTGTTAGTTTTGTAAAAAAAGAAAATGGCGGATTTCGAATAAATTAAGCCGAATTCGAGAAAGGTTACTGAATATTTTTCATTTATTTCAATGTATACAGCCCGACGCATTTTTGTGTGGCACCCTTTATATAGATAGCCTCAATCAACAGCATTACTTTCATGTTTTGATCATGTTCCTACGCCACATAGAAGCTGATATTTTACAACGTGAGCGGGAATACCTCCTTTGAAATAAATCTAGTACTTTGCATTGAAGCGGGGCACAGGAAGTAAACTGATAACAGTAATCTCCTAATTAAACCCGCAAACAGTACAATCTCCTGCCCCAGCGTCAAGGTCTCCAGTATGACGTAACGGCTACGTAACACCGGCGGCTCATCACGCTTTCTTTGGCTCCACTAATTTGTAAAGTGTTCCCACGTCGCACGAAATCTTCAATACATTACATGCATAACTAATAAAACACGTTCTTACCCGGAGAAAGTTGTGCAAGTGTTTCCGCACATTCAAGTGGTCATTGTTGGTTGTTGCACAGTAGGGCCTATTATAGTTCAAATGCCATTAAATATACTTAGCTGCAAAACAATGTGTGCTTCCTGCTTTTCAGGAAAACTGATATTACACTGCTCCACGAAGGAAAAACTTTAGATAAACTGTTCTTAATCAAATGTGAAACATCTACATAGAGTAACTAGAAAATCTTGTTCAAATTCGCCAGGTGTTTTTCTAGGTGAAAATTAGAAAATACTTTCAATAAACATATGTCCGGAAATGCTTGATTTTTTAATCATCCGTTATTTTGTTATTGGAAAGAAGTTCCTTAACGCGGGTTGAGTTAGGAGTTAACAAATAGAAAATGTAACGCGTAACGAAAAAAGTGTTATTAATTGGTTGCTGTGGCAACGACAAATATAACATACGAGTAACGAAAAAGCGTTACAAAATTTGTTTGCTATGGCAATGAATATAAGTGTTTTGGTACAAGTTATTTTTGGAATAAATTTCCGGCGGGTTAGTAGGAGTTATCAAATTGGTTGGTATTGCAATGAATGTAAATACATTCAAGAAACATGTGTTTTGGTTCATCAATTTAAATTAAGAGACGATCGGTCCCGTAGTTCATATATTATAGTCAAGCGCTGAAATACATTCAATTTATACAATGTCGGCTCATCAGTCTAGGCCTTACCTAAAATTATGTACATTTAATTTATTTTTCCTGTCTTAACGGCAACATACATGCAATAATTAGGTTAGGCCTGGAAAGTAATTTTAAGTCTAGGTCTAACCTAAAATTATTGTGTACATTTAATATATTTTTCCTGTCTTAACGGCAACATACATACAATAATTAATTTTTCCTGTCTTAACGGCAACATACATACAATAATTTATTTTACCTGCCTTAACGGCAACATACATACAATAGTTTTAGATTAGGCCTAGAAAGTAATTGTAAGTCTAGGAATAACCGAAAGTTATTATACAGTACCAGGAGACCGAGCTAAAGCTCGATTATAAGCAGGGCCTAGTTCGCTCACATCAATAACTATTATTGCAAATTTCCGTGAACATCGTTTAGGTTAGGCCTATAACATTAAACAACTAAATAAAGGGTATGTTTATTTAGCAGAAGTATTCGTTGCCATGGTAACTATAAATAGATACAACATTAGGCTTACCTCTAATAAAATACAGTTTAAAAGAAAACAGATGATTATTGTAATGGCATTGAAAACATTTGCATCAGCTGTGCTTCGTTTAAAAGAAAACAGATGATTATTGTAATGACATTGAAAACATTTGCATCAGCTGTGCTTTGTATTGTTTAAAATGGACAAATTTCACTTTTTAATTTAATAAAAAGACGTAGAAAACGAATTTTCCCAGACTGGTGACCATTTCCAATCGATTTCTCGTGGCCAAAAGCCCCATATAAAATCAAAAAATCAAAAATCCTTAGACGGAGATTCCAGATCCATTTAGCAGACAGACAATTATCTCTCGCTTTAGAAGATAAGATATGTTCCGTTAAGACAGGTAAAATAAATTAAACCTACACACAATAATTTCAGGTTAGTTCAGACTGAAGAACCAACATTTTATGTTTATTGAAGGTATTTACAATGAAAGGAAGTTTCATTGTGTTTACAATCTTAGGTTTGATGTTATAATCAATTCTACACCTTTATTAATAATAACATTAAACGTATGGAAACAGTAAATATTTGTATAAAAAACAAACTAGTAATAATAAACGGTAATTAATTGAAAGATAAAAATTATGTGTGTATGTTGCCGTTAAGGCTGGTAAAAGAATTGGAGACAAGGCGTGATGAACTTCGTTCCTGACGGGGGTTCCACGACAGCACACATTTACTTTTTTTTTATTAGTAAACACTTCTTTGCAAATAGAAAAGATATTGTTTTTGTTTGCTATTACCTAACCTAAAAAATTTTGGTTGTGAAGAATAATTACCTGATTCTAAATTTGGCAATATGGTTGTTATGGTAATAAAACTAACCGCGTCCACGAAACGTGTATTGGTCCAGTATAAGCCTAACCTAAAATTTTGTTAAACTATTTATCAAAATCTGATGTTTTATTTTTAATACAGAAAGCACTTTTTGTTTATTATTAATTTTCATCGGAAAGTTGAGCTATTGCAGTGACGCTTATGGTCGGGAGTAGTAAATGAGCTCCGATCATGGTCCCCGGAACATGTTCAGGGGTATCATTAAAATGTATATGTATTATGTATTCATGTATTATTATACATATTATGTATATATGTGTTACGCACTCTAGCTGCCGCATTGTAAGTCCGATTTGGTCCAAATTTGGTACACACGTTGGTTGTCTAAGTCGCTCGGATGAGTTCGTCACCAAAAAATCCAACAACCGGAAGGACGTTTTTTGACAGGTTCTTTTTGAGATATTTCGTACTAGAATTAAATTGTTTCTGTTTTTATCTAAAAAAATAAATACAAGCGATTATTCCGCAAGTTTTGTTTTTTTTACATGACCTTTCAGCCCGTCTGGTTCCCCCCAAAATCGATCAAAAAGTAAAATACACAAAAGTACCCGGCATCGTTTACCTCGCGAAGCAGTCAATAATCCGAGACCGAACGGTCGATGTGCAAACTTACAAAGCTCAGTTCATAGTCCGAGGCTGCAAGGTATAAACTCGCGGGACGAAGCAGCGCGTGAGCCGGAGCTAGAGGCGGAACAAATTCTACTAATATATTTCGTACACGCAGTCGGACATTTATCGCCCTCGTAAGTAGACAAATTTCCCAAATGTAGTTGGTTGAAATGCCGAAATACATAAGCTAATTTTTTTAAATCCGATCAATTCACGTCAGCGGTTCGGCTGCGCGATCGAATTATTTAAACTCTTAAAGGATCAGACACAAGGTCTATGAAATATAAACGATATGTCCAGGTGAATAAACTTTCTATTTAGAAAGAACACACGCTCAAAGCTGTAAGTCAGGATTGTTGTTTGTTGACAAACCTGTCCATTAGACCTGTGCAGACAATCCTGTACGAAGGCCTAGATTTTTTAAGTTTTACTTTCATTTAATATATTACAAAACACTTAAGTTACGAGAATTTATGATTTTTGTTAATTAAAAAATGAATTATAATTTTAAATGTACCCCCCCCCCCCCCAGTATATTGTTTAAAATATTGGTTAAATTATATTGGACTTAACTCTTTTTCATCATTATTATAAGGACCACTCACTATTTCGTTATCACAACTGCTTGTTTGATTTTATTTTTTTCAAAGAATCGTGTATTTGCTTTGTACTTCAATTTTAAATTTAAGAAAATAATAATATAAACTTATTTATTCTAAAAGTTTCTAATGATTATAATCTATACTAATATTATAGAGAGGTAAAATGTGTTTGTTTGTTTGTTTGTATGTAGGGGGTAATCTCTGGAACTAATGAACCGATTGAAAAAATAGTTTTACTAATAAAAAGCTACCCTATCCCTGAGTAACATAGGCTATAATTCATTTCGATAAAAAACTTTTTTATTTCAATGTTTGTAAATTTAATCGGAAAATATTTTTAGGTTAGGCCTAGGCGGATGAATTTACCATAGCAACCAATTGAATAAAATAACAGATAAAACAGAGTTTGCTCTAATATTTTCATTAACACCTGATTTCACACTTGTCTATTTGCATGTCTAAATTTTAGGTTAGGTATTTATTGAAGTGTAGGACCTGACTGAGCCTTGCTGGTTCTTTTAACCTTTATTATAACTGCTGTTATAAAATGTAAGAAATAATTCGATTTGAACATTTAACATTATTTACCATCTTAGCTTTGGGGTTATTATTAATCTACACTAATATTATAAGGAGGTAGAGTTTGTTTTTTTGTCTGTTTGTTTGTTTATTTGTATGTAGGGGGTAATCTCTGGCACTAATGAACCGATTGAAAAAATATTTTTACTAATAAAAAGCTACACTGTCCCTGAGTAACATAATCTATAATTCATGTCGATAAAAAACCTTTTTTTATTTCAATATTGTAAATTTAGTCAGAAAAAAATCTTAGATTAGGCCTAGAATGATAAACCAACACATGTATTTACATTTATTACCATAGCAACTAATTGAATAAAATAACAGATATTATAGCTGTTTGCTGCAATATTTCCATTAACAGCTGATTTCAAAATTTGAAGCAATTATTTTTGTATTTCTAGCTTTTAGGGTTTTAAAGTGCAGACCTGAACCCTGCTGGTTCTTTTAACCATTATTATAACTGATGTTATAAAATATAAGAAATAATTTAATTTGAACATTTAACATTATTTACCATCTTAGTTTTGGGGTTATTATTAATCCTACACCTTTATTATAAATAAAACATAACATATTTTTTTAGAAGGTTCCATTGGGGTTGCCGTGCGGAGCACGCAGGGGTCTCCCCTAGTATTATTATAAACATTTAGAATTTGTTTGTATGTAGGGCGTAATCTCTGGAACTGAACCGATTGAAAACAAGTTTTACTAAAAAAAAGCTACACTATCCTTCAGTAGGCTAGAATTAATTTTGATTTAAGGGCTAAAACAACTCCTAAAACAGTAAATATTAATTGTTATACTTTCCTTAAAGGTAGAGAGCTGAAATTTCGTACATTTATTTCTTACGAGATACATACAAAAAGTAAACTAAATTTGCATTTTGTCGCGTACTGCCAATGGGGTGAAAATGCGATAACAACCCCTAAAACAATAAAAACTAATTATTCTATTTTCCTTAAAGTTAGTTAGCTGAAAATGTGTACGTTTATTTCTTACAACATGCATAAAAAAAGTATCATAGATTGACATTTTGTTGCGTGCTACTAAAGGGTGAAAATGTAGTAAAAATGTTGATTGTTATACTTTCCTTAAAGCTAGGGAATAAACCCTTAAGAAATTAAGAAATTTAAAAATAAGAAACCACTATGTTACATCCTAATTAAAATAAATAACACATATTTGAATTTAATAGTAGGGCCTATTTACATATAATAGCTTGTTTGCATTTGATTCGACGGGATTCACCGCGGGGGTTGGCGAGCGAAGCGAGCAGGGGGCGAAGCCCTTTAGTTAAGTATATAATAATAATGAATGAATTTATTTTCAACTTACATAACAAAAGCACTAAAATGATACACAACAATTCAGAGATGAAAACACTAAAAAGGACGTCCTGATAATTTGGCAAATAGTTATATACTAAATATATTAACTCAAATTTATAAAAAAATTAAATTTTATTTACAAATTTGTGGAGACAACTTTCCCAATTTTCTACAACAATCTTTATGCGATAAAAGCTAAGTGGGTAAGTCTCAAGGGTGTGCCATACCAGGCGAATTTCGTTACACTACTAACTATATTGGAGCTTTATGAAAATTTAAATGTCATGTGTACACGGGGAATAAATAATGTCATGTGTACGGAGAGTTGAGCAAATTTCCAAAATTAAGTTTATAGGCCTATGTTTTAAGGTTTCAACCAACAATTTGGGAAATAGGTCTATTCACGACGGTGCTGAATAGCTGCAAAATGGTTCGCACGCCATTACGCATATTGCGAGTATCTTCAATACACAAAGCATATCGTGCTTCGCACGCCAACCCCCGTATTGGGAGTATTTTCAATACACAATGCATTGCGTGCTTCGCACGCCAACTCCTGTATTGGAAGTATCTTCAACACACAAAGCATTGCGTGCTTCGCACGCCAAACCCACGGTAGAATCCACCACATGGTTTTGAACAGGGTACTTCTATGGTATTTTACGTTTTGATCGATTTTGGGGGAACCAAGCGAGGTATAAGGTTGCGTGAAACAAAAAAATGTGCAGAATAACATCCTATATTTATGTTTGTAGAAAAAACTCAAAAAAAATTCATTCTCGTAGGAAAACTCTCAAGAAATAGTTACTTTTGGTCAAAAAACTTGCTTCCGATTGTTGGATTTTTTTGGCTAACGAACTCGTCCGAAATTACCGAACAGATTGGAATGAAATTTGGTATGTAACTACCTCTAGGGCCATAGGCACTCGCTAAGAAAGGGTTTAAAAAAAAAAAATCGAAATTTTAGGGGGGTTTGGGGATCAAAGTTATTAAATCACGATTTCTTCAAAACTACCGAACGGATTGGAATGAAATTTGGTATGTAGCTTCCTCCAGGGCTATAGGTGCTCACTAAGAAAGGGTATGAAAAATTTCGAAATTTTAGGAGGGGTTTGGGGGGATCAGAGTTACTAAAATCATAATTTCAGATCTTTTATTATTCTGACAATAGTGCTTTTATTATTTAAGATCTATATTATATATGCCAAATACCACTGACTTACTGAGGACTTAAAAAGAATACAATTACGTTAAAAAGACTGAAAATACCAACAACCACGGGCAACGCCGTACGGGTCAGCTAGTTGAAATATATAATAACATATAGATTACAGTATACATTAACATATTATTGTTTTATAATTGCATGTATAATACAATTGATTATTTCACATTTAAACCAGTTTCTGAATAACCAAAACACCATGATGAGTAAATCATGATTATTGATATTGTAAAAGATCAAATCAATACGATTGGTTCTAATTCGGAATAAATGTAAGTCTACAATAATTTATTGCTTAGGCCTACTCGTTAATAATCTTGTCAGTGTTATTTATTTGCATGCTTCGCGTCTAAGTATGTAGCTTCCTCTAGGGCCATAAGTGCTTACTAAGAAAGGGTTTCAAAAAATTCGAAATTTTAGGGGGTTTTGGGGGGGGATCAAAGTTATTAAATCACGATTTCTTCAAAACTACTGAACGGATTGGAAAGAAATTTGGTATGTAGCTTCCTCTAGGGCCTTAGGTACTCACTAAGAAAGGGTATGAAAATTTTCGAAATTTTGGGAGGGGTTTGGGGGATCAAAGTTACTAAAATCATAATTTCAGATCTTTTATTATTATGACAATAGTGCTTTAATTATTTAAGATCTATATATATATATATATATATATATAAGCCAAATACCACTCACTGACTGACCACTTAAAAAGAATACATTTACGTTAAAAAGACTGAAAACACCAACCACTACGGGCAACGCCGTACGGGTCAGCTAGTTAACCTATATTTTAAAACGTCACAACGCACGAAAATCCATCTTTCCATACACATTTCTGCCCCAGTTTTCAAGGCATAGTTTTGAAATGGTAATGTAGTTTTTCATGATTCGAACGCACCGCATAAATAATGACCGGCTTTCCGCGAGTTACGTTCTGTTTCACATTTTGTAATTCCACATTAATTAGAGCTTACTTCACGCTAGAGTATGGTCAGAACGCGACCACTCGGGTGGATCCATTCTGCTTTGTAAATATTTATGTTTGTTATGAGCTACTTGGATACAAACAATGCGAGTTAGTGTGTATGTTGTATGTCTAACATAGGGGATTACTTTATAAATAAACAAATACTTTATTTTGTTTGTCTTTCACTTTATTAAAGACTGAAAAAGAGAAATTTTAAAGATGAAACGTTCGAAAAAAACTTTATGAACGCACTTAAAAAAATATGGTTGCTTAAAGTCCAACCCCAAACCTCCCCGTGGTAGCAGCTGGAAACTAGAGATTGGCTAATACTGTAGATAGATCTCTAGGCTAATATATGGCTCTGGCAGACTGTACATGTTTCTTAAGGGGGTCACGGGTGCTATGGGGTCGACTCCGACGGATGCTTTGAATGCCCTCCTGGATCTCCCTCCTCTTCGTTTACACAGGGACAGGCCAGGATGGGGGCGTACAGACTGCAGCAGGTAGGCTGCTGGAGAACAAGATGGCCTGCGGTAGGCCACTGCAAAATAAATCAGGTGGTCTCTAAGGAAGTTTTAAACATGCCGTCGGACCACATGATTCCTAAACTCTCTATTGAGTAACACTTCAAGACAAAAATCTTCTCTAGGGAAGAATGGGAGTCTGGAAGGAGTTTATACGACGAGGCAGAAGTTTGTTTTCAGGCAGAAGTTTGTGCGATCTTGGAGTGCATAGAAGAGAATCTTAGAATGGGATACAAAGGTAAGAACATCCTGATTTTCTCTGATAGCCAATCAGCGATTAAAGCACTAAATTCATATAGAGTAAAATCTAAAGTGGTTTGGCACTGCCTCTCGGCACTGATGAAGCTTAGCCAGGGGAATGAGGTTTCTGTGTTCTGGGTCCCTGGGCACTCAGGTATTGATGGTAATGAGAGAGCAGATGAGCTAGCCAGGAAAGGGTCTGAGTTGTGGGCCCTGAGCCGGTGCTTGGTATTTCCTATGGGCATGCCAGAGCATCGGTTGAGATGTGGATGCAGGAGGGCAAAGACAAAGCCTGGAAGGTTTCAGGAACAGGTGGGCTTGCCAGGAAGTTGTTCAAGCCAGGCAGGAAACATGCAGAAGAACTTATCTCGCTAGGAAGGGATAACATGAGATGGGTGGTTGGCCTATTAACGGGTCACTGTCATCTCAGGAAACACCTACATAGAATAGGGATTGCTGAGGAGAGTATATGTAGGAAATGCGGATTGACTGAAGAATCGGCGGAACACATCCTTCTGGAATGTGAGGCTCTAGGTAGAGCCAGAACATTTACCCTAGGCCCCCCAGGGCAGGAAAGGGAAACCATCCTAGGAAACCCAATAGGTAGCATCTGTGCCTTTATGAGGAAGACAGGTATCACTGGGTGGAAGTAATTAGGAAAATTAAGGGGGCAAAAGATAAATTTGGTCGACGCCGGCAGGGTTCTTTTAGGACCTTGCAACCCATAAAAAAGGGGTTCGGTACAGCCTATCCTTTCAATGTTAATTTGTGAAACTTTATGTACCTTTTTCACAGGAACCTCTAGACCTATCATGATTAAACTTTTGGACAATATTATATGGACGTTTATTAACATTAATAGCGCAAACAAATTTGTAATATGTATTTTAAGTATTTAAAAAATTAATTAAAGATCGTAATTTTTTTAACAAAATAAATATTTTTGTTTACCAAAATTAAATAATTTTGTTTAAATGTATTGTGCTTAAAATGTGTTTACTGGTGTAAAGTATAACCGTATTTTTAAAAATCTTAATATGATAAGTGGTTCCTGAGAAAAAGGTACATATGTGGAAAAAAGTTAAATTTCGGGAAATCACAGATAAAGACCATGCATATATATAAGCATTGTATTTAGATAACCTAATAAAACTCCGATCCAAGGCAATATTTCAATCCACTGGAAATTCGACGATAGTGGCGCTATCTATTGGGGAAACGACGGAAGCGGTGTGACGCACCAATGCTCAATGATTTCTCCCTAGCGCTACCTCGCGGCGCGATCATGTACTATTTTCCCGACAACCTTTTTTTCGGCACACAGCCCCCCCCCACGTATGCATGCATGATCTATTTTATTATTAATGATCTATGATATAAGTGAGTTCACTAGCCTGTAACATAATGGCGGATTAAGAGAAAATAAAATAAATAAGAAAAAGTTTATTTTTACCGATTTTTGTCACCCGACTCCACTTAAATACAATTTTCAATCTGTTTTATCCGAAAGCCATGTTTTTTCAACTTTATATACATTTTTCAAAAATTTAAATAAAAAAATTAAATAGGTACGTTAATTTTTCAAAAAACATTAAATAAAAATAGTTCCCGACATTGAATTTTAATAATTTTTACATGAAACTTTTCAGAAAATATCCTAGATTAATAAAATATGAAAAAAGAAAAATGGAAAAATTTTCATATTTTGCCGTTCTGAACCTTAAACTAGGAGTAAATTAAGTTAAAATGACGCACCGTAAAAATTCTTCTCTCAAACAATGGGTCGCAAGGTCGCATGGGACACTGTAAGCTACCAGAGAGTACAGAGTTATAATATATAGTGGCTTTCCCTATACTGAATGCATGCGGGGCAGTGAAGCGGAAAGGGCCCGCCTTTTAACAACCAAAATTCAGCAAGACCGCTGCTCTTGACTGCGAGCAATCGACACCGCTTAACATATCACGTCATTTATACCTCTAAACATCTTTCAAAAATTATGAAACTTCAAAGTTAGAAGGACCAGACCTTGCTGAAGGCAACAGTGCGCTTTGAATGTACAAAACTTAACATTGTCGAATGAGAAAAATGTTTTTCTGAAACATAAATTTAATTTGAAACAAACAAACATTAAATTTTCGACAAGCGAGGAAAAATTTTGTTATTTGGTAAAAGAAAAAAATATTTGCTGAAATATGTTGCCAAAGAGTTTATTGTTTTATATCTGAAATCCATTTTCACCTACCGTCAGTACTTACTTAGCAACCGTCGATTATTTAAAGCGTTTTAATTGCCGCGCTGTAGCTGGTTCTACTTTAGTCTACTATTATTGCATAGCGTGATTTTGTTAGTTAACTATACAGGGTGATTTTTTTAAATGGGCCACCATTGGCATCTCAAAAACTATAAAAGTTACAACAATCTTTAAATGGGGGACCTTCCCTAATTTTTCCCTTGCATTAAAAATACAATATTAAAATTTCCAAAAACTCCGCCATTTTTCCAATATGGCGACCAACTTCATTTTTTCAAATGGGAACCCCTATTTTTTATGTTAAATTTCGATTGGGAACACAACTTTAAGACATTTTTGTTCTTTTGTATTTTTTCCTAAACCCAACCGTTTATGAGATACAGCCTCTCAAACATTTTCTATTTTATGTGATTTTTTTAATTGGGCCACCATTGGGATCTCAGAAAGTATTAATTTTACAGCAAACTTTAAATGGGAAACCTTTCCTTGTTTTATGAGAAATAAAAAAATATGTAGTTAAAATATTTCTAAATGGCCGCCATTTTCCAATATGGCGGTCCACTTTGAAATTTCTAATAGAAACCCCTATTTTTTATAACGGATTTGGATTTAACATGGAATTTTAAGACGTTTTTATTTTTGACGTTTTTTTTATAAACTTAACCGTTTAACCACTAGGAGCGCTGAAAGTTTCACACAATACACAGTGGTTGCGTTAGCGATTTTTTAACAGTAATTTAAGTACGTTTTTTGTATAAAATAAAGTATTTGTCAAATTGCAAACAGCTTTTTAACATTCCATTGTACAAGATATTGCACTTTGAGTTAAATTTTAATGTTTGCAAATAAATGGCAAAACATGCCTCTAATAATTGTTGAAGAGTTTCTGAAACTTTCAGCGCTCCTAGCGGTTAAAAGGTTAAGTTTATAAAAAAAACACTTAGAATAAAAACGTCTTAAAATTGCATTTAAAATCCAAAGCCTTTATAAAAAATAGGGGTTTATATTAGAAATTTCAAAGTTGACCGCCATGTTGGAAAATGGCGGCCATTTAGAAATATTTTAACTACATATTTTTTAATTTCTCATAAAACAATGAAAGGTTCCCCATTTAAAGTTTGCTGTAAAATTAATACTTTCTGAGATCCCAATGGTGGCCCAATTAAAAAATCACATAAAATAGAAAATGTTTGAGAGGCTGTATCTCATAAACGGTTGGGTTTAGGAAAAAATACAAAAGAATAAAAATGTCTTAAATTTGTGTCTCCAATCGAAATTCAACATAAAAAATAGGGGTTTCTATTTGAAAAAATGAAGTTGGCCGCCATATTGGAAAAATGGAGGAGTTTTTGGAAATTTTAATATTGTATTTTTAATGCAAGGGAAAAAGTAGGGAAGGTCCCCCATTTAAAGATTGTTGTAACTTTTATAGTTTCTGAGATGCCAATGGTGGCACATTTAAAAAAATCACCCTGTATATGTTTTTTATTATTTTTGCAAATAGTTTTGTTAATTTATAATTTTTGATAACTTTGAGTTCACGGCAGTGAGTGAACCGGACTGCGCACGGCACTGGTCAAGATCAAAGGAATAGCCGCCATTTTAGGGGGGGGGTTGGGGGGGGGGGGGATCAAAGTTATTAAAAAGCGATTTCTTCAAAACTACTGAACGGATTGGAATGAAATTTGGTATGTAGCTTCCTCTAGGGGCCGTAGGTGCTGATAAAAAAGGGTTTCAAAAAAATGTTTAATCTTAGGGAGGGTTCGGGGGGTCAAAGTTACTAAATCAAGATTTCTCCAAAACTACCGAACAGATTGGAATGAAATTTGGTATGTAGCTTCCTCTAGGGCACTCGCTAAGAAACGGTTTCAAAAAATTCGAAATTTTAGGGGGGTTTGGGGGGATCAAAGTTATTAAATCACGATTTCTTCAAAACTACTGCACGGATTGGAATGAAATTTGGTATGTAGCTTCCTCTAGAGCCATAGGTGCTCACTAAGAAAGGGTATGAGAAATTTCGAAATTTCAGGAGGGGTTTGGGGGGATCAAAGTTACTAAAATTATAATTTCAGATCTTTTATTATTATGACGATAGTGCTTTTATTATTTAAGATCTATATATATAAAAGCCAAATACCACTCACTGACTGAACACTTAAAAAGAATCCAATTACGCCGTACGGGTCAGCTAGTAACCGTATAAAATGTGGCCCGGCATTCATATTGCATATGGGCCCATGATAACCCTAATACCTAAGCCTTGAATAGAGCACTCCTAGATAACATCTGTTCAACCAAGTCAAGGGTGAGTGAACGCAACGCGTGTACGCTCTGTTACTCGCGGACTATTAAAAGTCAATTTAAGCACAAATTGTTTTACAATCTTTATGAAATTTCTTGTGGAAACGCGCTGTTGCTATTTCAATCAACATGTAATTCGACAATTTTCCAGTTTTTCTGAATGAAATTAATTAATTTTTCTGTGTAACTATTTTCAGTGTTTCATACTTTAATGGAAACATTGTGTTTAGGATCGCTTTTTCTTCGGCCTGTTTAACTCATAATAGTCCAGTTGAAAAAAGGTCCGCAGTTCAGGGCAGACAATTTCGTACGTTTTTCAGTTTTTTGATAATAATTTCTTAAATATGCGTATTAACTTTTGTAAAAAAACACATTATTACAAAAGTTAACACGTTCACTGCTAAGGACGCACGTGTGAGCTTGACACTGGACACTATGTGAAGAGGCCGACGCACAGTGAATTGCACGCCAACCCCCGTATTGGGAGTATTTTCAATATACATTGCATTGCGTGCTTCGCACGCCAACCCCCGTATTGGGAAGATTTTCAATACATAATGCGATTGCGTGCTTCGCACGCCAATCCCAGTGTTGGGAGTATTTTCAATATACATTGCATTGCGTGCTTCGCACGCCAACCCGCATATTGGGAAAATTTTCAATACACAATGCGATTGCGTGCTTCGCACGCCAATCCGAGTGTTGGGAGTATTTTCAATATACATTGCATTGCGTGCTTCGCACGCCAACCCGCATATTGGGGGTATTTTCAATATACAATGAATTGCGTGCTTCGCACGCCAACCCCCTGTTGGGAGGATTTTCAATACACAATGTATTGCGTTACAATTTTAAGCCTATCTGCGTCCGCTTTAAAATATTAGTGATTATTACGTAGAAAGGTTCAAAAATAAAAAAAATTAGTAATTTCTACTCATTTAGATTGTAAATATGAAAAATAACAGGTCAGCTCCTAGCACAGGAAATACGAAATTTGCCTAGCAGTGAAAGTGTTAAAAAAATACAATTTTCTGCAATTTGGACTGGTTAAACGATTTTAGCCAATTTCCAGAGGACTGATGAGCTATTGCAGTGCCCATTACGGTGAGACCTAAGGTCGGGAGTAACAAATGTGCACCGATTATGGTCCCCAGAACACGTTTTCGGGTGTCATTAAAAACCTTATAGATATTTTATGTATAGTTGTGTTCCCACTCTAACTTCCGCAGTTTAAGTCCCATTTTTCTCGAAATTTGGTACAGACGTTGTTTGTCCAAATGGCTTGTACTGGTATATTAGGGGGAAAAAAATCAAAATTACATTTATCGACAGGAAGTAATGTTTTTGCGATTTTTCGCACTAAAATGAAACTGGGCAGCAATGACAGGGTGTAAACTAGCAAAACGAGATCGCATGCAGTCGAGCGCGGTACGAAACAGCGCTACATCCAGGGCTGAAGGCTGAGATGCAAACAAATTACGCTTATACAGGGTGTCTCAAAATTATGTGAAGGGCATTATGTTCTTGTAACCGATGCAGATTGCGCGAAAAAAACTCCTTACATCAACACTCTACCAAAATAACTACCTAATTTTTAAGTTATTATAATTTTTCTATCGCCTTAGGGGAACGATGCTCAGGTAAATGGGGGGGAAATTTTAAATAGGAGGTTTTTTGGGGTTTTTGGCAAAAAAGGGGTTTGTTTTTCAACATTTTTCAAAATCTTTTTTCGTGCATCTATACAGGCTTAATTTACATGTTTGGTGCGAATTTGTTCGAAATAAATTGAACAGTTTTCTCTCTAGCTTTGTATACATACAGACAGACATTTTGTAAAATCCACTTTTTTGGACTCAGGGGGTGCCAAAACGGATATTTCCGCAAAAATCTCAACATCGATTTTTTTACGATCTCTACACTTTGTCTATACTATAGTGGACAGGGTGATCAACTCAAGATGGCCACCATTGGGATCTCGGAAACTACAAAAGTTACAACAAACTTTAAATGGGGGGCCTTCCCTACTTTTAAATTCATACACAATATACAGTGGTTGCGTCAGCGATTTTTTAACAGTAATTTAAGTACGTTTTTGGTATAAAATTTGTCAAATTGCAACAGCTTTTTAACATTCCATTGTACATAATATTGCCCTTTGAGTTAATTTTTATTGTTTGTATATAAATGGTAAAACGTGCCTCTAATAAGAATCGTTGAAATAACGTTGAAATAAGAGTTTCTGAAACTTTCAGCGCTCCTAGCGGTTAAACGGTTAAGTTAACAAAAAAAAAAAAAACACCAAGAATAAAAACGTCTTAAAATTGCATGTAAAATTCAAATCCGTCCGGGGTTTTCATTATAAATTTCAAAGTTGACCGCCATATTGGAATATGGCGCCCATTTAGAAATATTTGAACTGCATATTTTTTAATTTCTCATGAAACAAGGAAAGGTTCCCCATTTAAAGTTTGTTGTCAAATTAATACTTTCTGAGATCCCAATGGTGGCCCAATTAAAAAAATCACATAAAAATGGAAAATGTTTGAGAGGCTGTATCTCATAAACGGTTGCGTTTAGGATAAAATACAAAAGAATAAAAATGTCTTAAATTTGTGTCCCCAATCGAAATTCAACATAAAAAATAGGGGTTTCCATTTGAAAAAATTAAGTTGGCCACCATATTAGAAAAATGGAATTTTTGGATATTTTAATATTGTATTTTTAATGCAAGGGAAAAAGTAGGGAAGGTCCCCATTTAAAGTTTGTTGTAACTTTTATAGTTTCCGAGATCCCAATGGTGGCCATCTTGAGTTGATCACCCTGTATAGTGAGAAAGTAAAAAAATAAAAATCCACTTTGTGTTGCGTAAATGTTGTCTTAGGATAAATCACAGAAGATTAGTCCCGAACGAGAGACGCGGAAGATAAACACAGATACCAAGAGTATCCCATTGACCTATATAAATGAAAACAAATGCGTGGACGTTTATTAAAGAATTACTTGTCTTATTACAGATGAGATCGACACAATAGCGCGGCCCTCACCTGCATTCCCACCGTTAAAGTCACTTTCCTTCGTCAAGTGATTAAACACGCTGGTAAACAAACGAGGCGATTACACAATTACTAAGCTGTATAATCCCACTAGGTTGAAAGAAATGTTGACACAAACAATGCGGTGTCTTGATATGTTCTAAACAATCCATTAATCGAAGAGGTACAGTCTGTACGCGGTAAACAATTTATTAAAAGTATAGTCTGTACACGTAAAACTGTACATCCACAGTGCGTGCGTTTATAATAATTCGATGTCGCAGTTGAAAAGATGACGTGCGTTTATATGGTTTAGGGTTTCAACCAATTATTTGGGAAATAAGTATATTCACGACGGTGCTGAATAACTGCAAAATGCTTCGCACCCCATTCCGCATATTGGGAGTATCTTCAGTATATAAAGTATTGCGTGCTTCGCACGCCAACCCCCGTATTGGGAGTATCTTCAATACACCGTGCATTGCGTGCTTCGCACGCCAACCAGACGGTAAAATCCGCCACATGGCTTTGAACTGGATTCTTATGGTATGTTACGTTCTGATCGATTTTGGGGGAACCAAGCGAGCTATAAGGTCGCGTAAAAAAACAAAATGTGCAGAATAACATCCTAAATTTATGGTTTTAGAAAAAAACTCTAAGAAAAATTCATTCTCGTAGGAAAAATCTCTAAAAATATTTACTTCCGGTCAAAAAATGTGCTTCCAGTTGTTGAACTCGTCTGACCGACGTAGACAACCAACCTGTGTTCCAAATTTGGACCAAATCGGACTTAAAATGCGGCCGCTAGAGGGCGAACACATATATATATATATACAGTATATATATATGAATTTTAATGACACTCCAAAACGTGTTCTGGGGACCATGATCGATGCTCATTTGCTACTCCCGACCTTGGGTCTGAACATAAGGGCCACTGCAATAGCTCATTTTCCATTGGAATTTCGCTAATAATTCGATGTCGCAGGTGAACAGATGACGTGAGTTTATATGTTTCAGGGTTTCAACCAATTATTTGGGAAATTGGTCAACTCACGAAGAAGTTGAGTAGCTGCCTGTGTGTACGAAATATTTAAGTGGAATTTATTTACGCCTCAGCTACCAACCCCGGCTAACGCGCTGGTTCGCTTCGCTCGCAGCGGAAAAACTCGCTTCGCACCTCGACCTTGCAGCCTCGGAAATTTGGACTGCTTTGCTTCGCTTGCAGCTTCCAAAACGGAAGCTCCACGGTAAGATCTCCTCGTGGATTTTAACCAAGTACTTTTATGATTTTTTACGTTTGTGGGGGAACTGGATGGCCTTTAAGATCGTCTAGAAAAACTAAGTGTGCAGAATAATTTCCTTAATTAAAAATTACAAGTGAAAAAACCCATGGACCAGACCGGGACTTGAACCCGGGACCTTTACGATTCCGCCGTAACGCTCTACCGTCTGCGCCACCCCGATCACTCCAGATATTGGTCGATGTTATCCCACTTGTACGGTTTTACTGCAATTATTGAATTACTAAACTGAATACCTCGCATATGCGACATTGAAAACAATCTTAATTCTTTTTAGCTTCCCGCTACCAATAAAGGGAAGTTATTGATTTCGGTCTGATTTTCGAAAGTCGAGTTTTCATTAAATCTCCACGTTTTGAGGTCCCAGGAAGCCATTCTGACTATTCCCGCCGAGATGTCCGACCGTGTGTGTGTGTGTGGATGTATGTGTGTAAATAAATTTTTTTCGTACAGTTTCTCAAAAACGAATCAACCGATTGAATTCTACGACATGTCATTCGAAAGGGTGTATCAAAACTTAGATCTGATTAGATTTGAGAGTTAATCCATCGAGCCAATCCGAAGAAATTTAAAAAAATAACCTAAATTTTTTTTGTAATTTTTCATGTTTTTTAAAAATAACTTTAAAGCGTGCAAAAAATCATAATAAAACCATGTATACATTTTTTTGCTTAAAAAACTGCGTCGACTGCTTTTTTGAAAATGAAAATCGGACGACGCATTCAAAAGTTATCGTTGTTTAAAAATTCACAAATTTTCGTTTTTTCGTATTTTTTTGGTATTTTTTTAACATATCTTCCAGATTTCTCAACCAATCAATATAAACCTGTACATTTTCTTTTTGTGCTTTAAAAACTGCGTAGAATGCTTTTTTAAAAAT
>JAGFPH010005565.1:63504-92843 GCA_018207615.1 Philaenus spumarius
AACCACTATGTTAAGTCTCAAGTTAATATGTTTTGTCGTTTTTGAGATATAGTGATCATCAGTGAGTCAGTGGTATTTCGATTTTGTATATAGATAAGAATAGATTAAATACGTGTATTGCGTAGCGGTGACCATTGCATAACTTCCAGGCGCCGTGTATTGCGTTGCGCAGACGTATTGCATAACTTCATGGCGCACAAATTCATGAAGTCGATTATGAAGTCGAATTCAAGTCGAAAAAATAAAGAAAAAATAAAGTTCAACGAAGCCCCCTCGGAAGTGGGATAGGGGTTGGCGGGCGGAGTGAGCAGGGGTTAAAGCTCCCTAGTATACATTAAAAATAATTAAATTTACTAAATGAATTATTGATATATTCCTAGCAGGAAGGTAACAACGATTTTGTTTTTCTTGTATTGGTTGATTTTGTTTTTATTTTTTTTTTTCATCTAGAGACGGTACATTGCCTACTTGTATTAACGTTGAAACTACCAGGATTGAAGAAGAACCGATGCAAGTGACACGAGAAAAAGGATGTTGTAGAGGACAATCACAGAGCTACCTGGACCGTCTGATGAACAGAGCAGATGGCTGACACGTTTAACAAAGGATCTTTACTTGTCTACAATCCTACCTTACCTCTGTGCTTCTTGCTCCTTCTTGGGCAAGTTTCTGATAACAATATTATTTCAAGATAATGGAGGGTATGATAACACTGCTCAATAAACGTCTTGGGATCAATTTGAACAAGAGGACCATAAAAAACATAAAGTACAAATGGTCTGGTGAGGCATTTCCTAAGGTCATATCCCGCGTTTTAAACGAACTAGAACACAATAGAGGCGGTCCCCTCTGCCAATGTAATTTAGTTCTGTTACCAGGTTTTACAAATAATAATACTTCATTTCTTAGATAAGGGCCGATCAACTAGAATGTAAAGTGAAAACAAAATTACACCAATCTTAACACAACTCAGCGAAGGACGAATCGTGCATATTATAATGACATCCTTTCTGGCATAAGGCCGACGCTAACTATAATATATTTACAAACCCGTAATGTCAGTAGCGAATTTCTATAGGAAAGGTGACCTATGCATTGGCTCTTGCGGTAAGGTAACAGTCGGGAATATTCAATGAGCACCGATCATCGTTCCCAGAACACGTTTTGGGATGTCATTACAAATTATATACATATATATGTTTTCGCACTCTAAGGCTACGGCCACACTTAGCGACAGTCGCGGTAACACAATTGCAAAAGATGTCTTCTTTGAATGAGTATATGATTGCTAGTGATTGCCGAATATCTTCTGAATAATTTGCATGTTTTCTTGCTTCAATTGTCTTATTAAAAATGCTTTAATAAAATAAAAGAGTACATTATTTATGTTGAATAAAAACCTAGCATAAGCTTTTGGCTTTTAGTCGTAGCTCTAGCTTTCGTTATTAAGTCAAAGCTTTTAGTCTTAGCACTAAGTACTTAATATTTGTTTAATACTTTTTTAATTGCTTAAATCAAATAAAATTCTATTAAATAATGGATACTAATTAACTCATACACCGCCCTTTGATTATACGAGCCCGTCACCTATCAAATACGCCACGGTAAACTTTATTCGTAAAGTTTTATAGGCCTAATCATTAAACGGTTTAAAACTTTGTATAGGAACTCCATTTTGTATAGTTTTTTTTTATACAAATATTGTTTATATGTACCTATACATTTTATTAAAATCACTTGAATATTTAAAAAAAAAACAGTTTTTACGAAAGACATGTACCGTACACTTTCAGATATTGAAAACACGTGTTCAGTAAAAGTAAAACCCCATTTTCTCTAAAATTATTTACCAGATTTCAATAAAATTAATACTAGATATAAACAACATATGTATAAACATACTATACAAAAATGAAGTTCCTGTACCAATTTTTAGACCGTTTAACGATTAGGCATATAAAAATATACGAATAATATTTACGGTAAAACGTGTTTGATTGCCTCCAACGCGCCTTTGAGCTATTGTGAAAATTTGGTGAGTTATTGTGCGCGCGGCTACAAAAAAAAACTTTCAAAACAAATGGCCTTACAGACATACTTAAATTATTGACAAACGTTTTATCATAATGTCTTAATCTTCCGTGACAGCATTACAGTAAAGCACCTAAAATAGGCCTTTGAACATTTAATGAATGCACCCACTTGATTCTATTTCTCCTTTTTTACTTTGCGAATTTAATAAGTAAAAAATTGTATAATAAGATTGTGTAATAAAATAATAATAATAACTTTCCTTCTTTATTCTTCCCTTCATTTGTCAAAAGGCATGGTTCTGAAAACACTGAACTAGCATCAAAGCGCACATAAAGCAGGTGGAGAAGAGAGGGGTAGGGGAGCGACCTGTCGCCAAGCGTGGCCGGCTCCATAAGATAACATGGGGAGCGTATTTGTCGCCGCGACCAGAAAACGCTCTCGGTCGCGTTCTATTTGCGGGTCACCTAGCGTGGCCGTGTCTATGCATTCCACTTTTTATCTTTTCGCCTAGCGTGGCCGTAGCCTAATAGTCGCATTTTATAATTCGTCAGATATAGCACGAGCTCTCAGATACGCTGGCGGTAGGGAAGAGTTTAAGCAAGTGGGGACGCCGTCCTCTGGAGGGGAAGTTACATCACGCACAGACAATATATTTATTGGAAACCCGTACAAGGACTTCCAGACCGAAGTATTATGTTCAGAGCGCGGCAACAGACTGAGCCTCCCACCACTCGAATCAACTACGAGTCTACTGGGCATAGCCACCCGTCCGCAACCGACCCTTTTACAACCGTATTAGTGACGCTTCCGTGAACGCCCTAGTAAAACAAAACTAATTATAGTGTGATATACTGATTCACGAGTTCATATTAAGGGTCTGCTCCAGTAAACGAGAAAGCAACCGGCGACGCCAGCACTTCGCTTTATAGCCGTATCTAAACAGTGCAATTTCTTGCAGCTGAGCGCTTTGACTTTGCCTCATTTAAAACCGTTTTTCAAACCCAACTTTTGTAACGGAGTGCTGAAAAGGAAACGGAATATGCATTATAAAATTGTGGACCTGATTTGCGATTCACTATTAACTATAGATTTTTATTGCGTAAGGAAAACAATTCAAACTTGGTGCTTTAACAATGTCAATTACGTGACAGATGAACGGGATTTTAAAATAAACGGTATCAGTTAACTGTCACAAACTTTCTCCCAACTTACTGTAGTCAAAATAATATTGTTTTTAATCATTTTATTTACTACTTTTTAGAACAAAACAAAAAAATAATATTCTACCTACGTCAATGGTATAAAAAAATTATTGTTCCAGGCGGGATTCGATCGCGCGACCTTTGAATTACTGGCCGTGCTCGCTACCGTGGTGCTACCCCGTGCGGCCGCTGCCGCGATGCTAGATTGACAACACAAACTTGTTTATTTTTAAACATTTCCGCATAATTATAAAACGCCGAAGTTTTGATAAAAGCGGGTGGTGTCATTTTGTTTGGCATCTTAAGCACTATAAATACTGAAAATTTGATCAAAATCGTTAGAGCCGTTTTTGAGAAATTTGCATTTTTGTCGTTTTTTAGGGGTTTTTAAGAGTAAATTACCCTTAAAAATTAAAAATTCCAAAAAAATGAAAAAACGCCTGGAGATATTAGGGTTTAGTACCTACATACCAAATTTCATGAAAATCGGACCAATAGTGTCCTCTCTGGTCGTGTATACATACAGACAGACTGACAGACAGGCACCACTCTAAAAACACTTTTTTGGGTTCAGGGAGCACCAAAACAAAAAATTCCACTAAAAATATTTTGGGGTTCAGGGAGCACCAACACAGATAATTGCACTAAACAATTTTTGGGGTTCTGGGAGCACCAAAACAGATAATTCAACTGAAAATTCAAATTAGAACATTTTTACGAAAACAATACTTTCTCCATATACTACGTATAGTGTGGAGAAAGTAAAAATGTGAAACGCAAAACGGATTCGCATTGCGACTGTGGTTAAAATGAGACCTTGCAAACAATTGTATGATAAATAAACTGTACCAGAAACTGGCACATAATTTCTCAAAAAACATATTTAAATTATTAAGGACGAACTTGTGAGCTTGGCACTGAATACTATGAGAAGTGGCCGACGCACAGTGCATTGCGTGCTTCGCACGCCAACCCCGTATTAGGAGTATTTTCAATACATTGCGTGCTTCGCACGCCAATTTTAAGCCTATGTGCTATGGACGCACATGTGCGTCCGCTTAAAAATATTAGGGGTTATTACGTAGAAAGGTTCAAAAATAAAAAAATAAAGTAATTTCTACTCATTTAGGCTATAAATGTAAGAAATAAAAGGTCAGCTTCTAGCATAAGAAATACGAAATTTGCGTATCAGTGAACATGTTAATCAGATTCACTGTGACTTCATAATTGTATTAAAGTAGGAGAGAGTAGAAGAGTAAGTAGTAAATATTTATATTATTACCTAGAGAGAAAACTATTCGATCGATTTCGAACAAATTTGCACCAAACATGTCAATTAGGCCTGTGTAGATGCACGAAGAAAGGTTTTGACAAATTTTGAAAAAATCCCCCATTTTCGGCCTAAAACCCCAAAAAATCAATTATTTTTATTGTTATTAGCTAAAAGAGAATTTTTACAAAGATGCGGTTTTTTGCAAATGGTAGGGTACATTAAGGGCTACAAATAAGCCACATTTTATCAAAATCGTTAGAGCCGTTTTTTTTAATAGAAAAATAACTGATTTCTTGGGGGGTTTAGGCCAAAAAGGGGGTTGTTTTTCAAAAATATTCAAAACATTTTTTCGGGCATCTAGACTGACCTAATTGTCATGTTTGGTGCAATTTTTTTCGATATGGATCGAATAGTTTTCTCTTTAGCTTTCTATAAACACAGAAGATATTTTGCAAAAACCACTTTTTTGGCTCAGGGGGTCCTACTGTAAAGCGGATATTTTCACAAAAATCTCCACATCGATTTTTTTGCGATCACTATACTTTCTCTATAATATAGTATAGTGAGAAAGTAAAAGTAAACGAAATAGATAGTTTAAAATTTAACATTGCTCTTACGGAATAAAAATCAAACATGGCCGCCACTACAGCAGACCCTTAATTTAGGTTATGCCCCCAACTTACGTCAGCTGTTCAGCTGCGTAGGCGTGGTCGAATTATTTTATCTGCGTTTTGAAATTCTTCTAATCGTCTCACAATCTCTACTAAGTATCTCTTTTGACGAAACTTGAGTAACAATAAAACTCCTAACTATTGTTATTTCAAAGTGCGATAATATTGTTTTTTTAAAAAATAGTGCAAAATAAAAGTGTGCCAAGCCACTTAGGCAGCCGATGTGGTTACAAAATTTGATTGTTGGCTGCGATCGGAATCCGAACAATAAGACGCGTAACAGAAGACAATAGATGAAGCAACTGGTCGATCGACGAGGACAGCATGGGTAGATACCTCGAGGAAGTGTTTCCTGCGCTGGAGGCTCCTTGGGTATAATTACACAGGATCTAGGCCAATGAAATCTCGTTTCTGTTCCGATGCGACGGTTAGATTATAATCACCCGAGGTTTTCAAACGCACGGCGCTTAAACGACATAAACATCTTAATCATTTGATAATTACAACTTGTAGAAAGTTATAGGATGGGAATTGTAATTATTCTCCGTTTATACACATGTAAATACTTGAGACATGGCTGTTCAGAGCTTGAGGTTCACACATGTATTATAATATATTATATTGGCGCTCCTTCGATTACAAGGTCCTTGGATAATCTAGACGGTATTTTATTTAATCTAAACATGCTGTTTAACCTTTGTATATATTGTGTTGGTTTATTATCCAACATTAATTTCCCATTCTGAGAACATGTTGATAGTGTTTAACGGCCAAGTTAGTATGTGAATAAGGTAATCAACTTCAAATAAAAGCGAGTACGTACGTGAGTAACAATATAATAAAACAGCCATAATCTGTAATACTTAAACAAAACCTAGCGTAGATTATTTTGGGGTTATGTTTACAACTTCAATCAATAGCATAATGTCTTGTGAAGTTGATTTGTTTAAATATGAGTTATGGAATGAATTTAGGCTATAATACGTTATAAGATTTGTTTTGAGGATATACAATTAATATAAATACAACATTTTAACATGAATATATTCATGTATACAAATTTAAAGTAGATAAATTCGTTTAACGTCGGAAATATTCGAAACATATTCGATTATTAATATCTTCTTTAAAATATGAATTACTTCTAAATCGATTGATATATCAACATGAATAATGAAAAGCAATAAAAAGATAATATTTTTATCTTAATTTTGATATATTATATACAGAACGTGACAATAAGTGATTCAAGAAGATGTGCAGAAACTTCGAGAACTCATTCTACATGTAAAAGTAAAGAAAAAGTCAAGTAAACATAGGCCCGGAAATGCTTCGTTTTCCAGATATCCGCCATATTGTTTTTTTTTACAAAATAATTCATATCTAGAGAAATGTTTGACTGACTGAGTTCAAACTTGGCATCAAGTTTAACTTAATAATGATCTATCTCTAGAAAAACAAGCTATCATATCCCCAATCATGCGTTTCAAAATGGCGGCTGTTTGAAAATGTCAAACCTAAATTACTCAAAAACCGTACATTTCGACAAAAAATGTCAAGACACCTTTTTTGTAGCCCTTTTGATTCCCTATCGGATGGTATAACTGTCAAAACAATCGAATGAAGGATAATAGCTAAGTTAAAGATAATAACAGCATGTGTACATACAATATTGCTGTGTTTACTGTGTTGGTATAGGATTCAGGGTTTAACAAACCAATTATTACACATAACTTAACTATTATCCTTCATGCGATTATTTTGACAATTATACCATCCGACAGGTAATATAATTATATTAATATGAGTAAAATCTGGAGTTATGTACATTGAAACACATTATATACACATTTCAAATCGCTTTAAAATTCAATAGCTTCGCAATCGAGAGCGTCCACTTCACGATGGACCTGGTCACGACATTTTACCAGCGTTTAACACCAAACTGCAAAACACAGAAACTATGTGAAACCTCGGAGTATTGTTGGACGCTGCGTGTCTAACAGAGATTCGGCAGGCAGTGGATGAGCGAACGGATAATGAGAACACAGCGCGACCAATCCTTTAGCTACAGTTCTCGTCCTCGCACCATGTAATATAATTTTAAGTAGACTATTCGACAGCGTACAGCCATCATATCGTCTTTACTTTCTTTATCACGAATTTACATTGGAAAAATGAGCTATTGCAGTGGCCCTTAAGGTTAGACCCAAGGTCGGGGGTAGCAAATGAGCACCGATCATAGTCCCCAGAACACAGTTTGGGGTGTCATTAAAAATCATATATATATGTATATATGTGCTCGCACTCTAGCGGCCGCATTTTAAATTTGGTTCAAATTTGGTACGTATGTTGGTTGTCTACGTCGCTCGGACGAGTTCGTTGGCCAAAAAAATCCAACAATCGGAAGCCCCTTTTTTGACAGGATGAAACACCATTTCTTAAGATTTTCCTACGAGAATGAATTTATTTTTAAGTTTTTTCTACAAATATAAATGTAGGATGTTAATGTGCACATTTTGTTTTTTTACGCGACTTATAACTCGCTTGGTTCCCTCAAAATCGATGAAAACGTAAAATACCATAAAAGTCCCCGGTTCAAAGCCATGTCGTGGATTGTACCGTGGGGTTAGCGTGCGAAGCACGCAATGCATTGTGTATTGAAGATACTTTCAATAATGGGGTTGGCGTGCGAAGCACGCAATGGATTGTGTATTGAAGATACTCCCAATATGGGGGTTGGCGTGCAAACCATTTTGCATCTATTCAGCACCGTCGTGAATAGACCTATTTCCCAAATTGTTAATTGAAAGCCTAAAACATAGGCCTATAAACTTTATTTTGGAAATTTGCTCAACTCTCGCTGAGAGACGCTGTAAAAGTTTCTGAAATTAAGTTTTATAATGGATAAATGTTATCTATAATCTTCGTACGTTGTAAACACATAAACTGCTGGCCTGAGGCATAACTGACAAACTGACAGAAGGTATATATTGCAGCATTTGAATACAAAATAAATTATAATTTAATTCCACAACGTCCACGACAATCCTTTCCTTTCAGCTTGGAAGAACTAAACGAAAGTTGGGTTTTTATTGCATTTCTGGTTTTTGTTTTTAATAATGTTGTACCTGTGGTGTAGCAGGTCCTTGCAGAGTTGAAGGTCATAGGTTGGAGCCTGCTCGACTGGAAACTCTCTACTCCGACTACGCTGGGGTCATCAAGCTTATCGCACAGGCGGTGGAAATCTGAAAAATATTAACAAACCTGTAACAGAACCTCTAATTGTGGAAAACATCTGGAATGTATTTTCTTAGCCTTTCAAATATTCAATTTTAAAATGTTATATTTGAAACAAAAGTATTGAAAATTATGTTCTTAATATTAACCTTATAAGTATTTCCCTGGAAACAGCACTAGGTTTTAAATTCCCAAAAAGCTTCAATGTCATAGGTTAAATAAAGTTAAATTATTCACATGGGTAAAAACCAAAACCGTTATTCAAAATTAAAAAAACCTCGTAAACAAAAAAGTTACATTTTAAGATTAAAAATACATAAAATTGCGGAATAAATGCTTTCCTCCTTAACTCCAGTTTTTAGTAGAGGACTATTAGATGTCAAAGATTAAATCCCAAAAATACAAAAAAAGTATGTCTTTAGTGTCGGATTTTCTTAATTTAATCGTGAAACATTTTAACAAGTTTTCCTCCTTGTTAAGATTATATTTTAGTAAACCCTCGTGAAAAATCACAGGCAGATATATTTAGATACACATCAAAAATTAATCATGTAAAAAATACTATTTCAAAACAACATACTTTATCTAGGATACCTAACTATGCTGACGATGGATTTTAACTCGGTAAATGTTTACAATAATAAGGATTATAAAACTGTAGGCCTATTTGTTAACATTTTGTATTTATGTACGTTATTACATATTTAAAAAAAGATTTAAATATTATCTTTTAGGTGTTTTTTTATTTCATATTGATAGATCGAATGATTTAGATGTTATTAATATTATAGTGAAGAAATTAATAACCGAATATGTTTATATGTTATACGAAGATGTAAGTTACATGTTCCCGAAGTTAAACGAATGCGTATCTCTTCTTTAAATTTGTATGAACGAATTTATTGATGATAAAAGGTTGTATTAATATACAGTTTATAACCTCAAAGCAAATATTATAACGTATTATAGCATAGATGGGTTCTATAACTCATATTTAAAAAAAAAAATAACTTCACAAGAAATTATAACGATTGAAGTTGTAAATATAGCCCCAAAGTATAATCTACGCTGGTTTTGTTTAAGGATTACAGATGATGGGTGAAATCAGCTGTCATATTATATGTTACTCACGTACATACGTACGTACACTCGCTTTTATAAGAGGTAATGTTTAATATTTATTGCCATAATTGTTTTAAGATTTTTATTATACTTTAACTTCCAAGATAAAAAATGTTTGTGTGAATATTTTGGTACGAATCTGACAAAATCTTTTCCAAAATACCCAACATCGGCTTATGCATACGTTTTTTAAGTGTGTTACTTCCAAATTAAAAAAAAAACATCAACATTTTAAAATAATTTTAAGTTTCAATTGTGTTAAAATTTAATAAATATTGCTCACTCCCGTGTTTGATTTATGGTTTTTTCTGAACATCAAAAATTGATGACGGGTTTGGCGACAGCAAGTTATATTGGTACACTATTTTAGCACTTGTTAAAAGAGCCTCCCGAGGTTGGCTGGGTCAGATAAATTAGTAAAAAGACCAAGGGCAAAATGAATCTCCAGAAATATGTATCAATGTAACATAAAACCGAAAAACTCCGAAAAGTGATAGTGTAAATAATTTTGTATTAAAATGGTTACATTTTCTTTCATTGAAAACAAGCCGAACGAAAATCGGCCCGGTAGAGTTCCAGAAAAAGGTATAAATACAGTTTAATCTAAAACCAAAAACCCCAAAAGTACCCAGTTAAATATAGCGATAAAATAAAAATGGCATTTCTTATGTTTTGTTGATAATTATGACCACATTTTCTTTCATTGAAAACAAACGGAACGGAAATCGGCCCGATAGAGTTCCAGAAATATGTATCAATAGGGGCTGTAGCCTAAAAGAAAAACCCCAACAAGTGCCCTTATAAATATAATGATAAAATAAAAATCACATTTCACATTTTTTTCCAATAATAATGACAACATTTTGTTCATTTGAAACAAACCGCTCGACAATCGGTCAGGTAGATCCCCAGTAATATGGTTGTTACATAAAACCAATAAACCCTCAAAAGAAACCCTTTTTTAATATAGAGATGAAATAAAAATAGTTTTTTATTATTTTTGTACAAAATATACTAACTTAACATTTTAGGTTATTTTAAATGAAGTGAAAATTTCAAATTACTGTGGATTCAATTGAAAATACAAGAGCAGACTTTGTAAATTTGTTGGGAGAGTAGGGGTGAGTTTTATCAACTCAGATACATTCTTGAATCCAGGCTTAAGGTAAGGTTGAAGAATCAAATACTTTCTGCCCATGACCGACCATCTACTTTCGTGAATACACTTCCAGCCACGAGTCAGAAACCAAATAATGAAACGATCACGAATACATAAACGAAAGTAACCACATCATTAATCAGTCATGGTTTCCAACGCGGGTTCCAACGAATTCGAACACCATCGCTGGTAGAGATGAACAAAGAACTGGCCTCCTAAATTACACGGTTCCCGATAATCTGACCAGTAATTGCTAATTGGTTCTGCTTCGACTAGTTCTTGTGCTTTTGACTCTGGGTGCTCGTCTTCTTGGAAAAGTAAAAGCTGGTGGCGATTGTTTTTACGAAGGTTTTTTTCAAATTACAACAAGACCTTCAGATATAATGAAGAGGAAAATGTAATTTACTACAAGTGGCATTGGACAACTTACTTTGTCACGAAGTGGAATACTTTTCAGCAGTACCTTCAAAGAAGTAAAATGGAAAAAAATTAATTAGTACAAATATTTAAGCAAGGATGTCTTGGGGATAAATCTATATAAATAAAAATGTAAACATTCGTTTGTTCAAAATCTCAAATCTTGACTTGTTTTCTTTAACACATGTGTCGACAATATATTTTCAAGGGATTTATATCCATTTACAACTGGTAGCACAAATCATAAGTAGAAAATCATTTAAGGGCAGTAGAACCTCGATTATCGTACAAAATAAATGTAAGTTAACTCAATTGATTTCGTTAAAGAATTCATAAGTTGAGAGGATTTCTGATTAAGTAAACTTCCTGTTTGTTAAAAAAATTCCACCGTTTACTCGCTAAAGGAAAAATACCGGTTTTTGTTCCCTTTCCAAAAGACCTCGCCTGGATTTATCAATTATAATGAAAATGTTATTTTACATGTTTTAAATAAGACGATGTTTTCCATCATAATTTGTATTTATAAACATTTTACTCGTATATATAAATAAAAACAGAACACAGTTTCTCATAAAAAACGTTTAATAATTCAAACGCGTTTCGATGACCAAGTCATCATCAGTGATGGTTACAAACTAATAACTAATTTGGTTACATGGTTCTTAACTATAATATAGGCAGTCTTAGTAGGGGTATGGTCTAAACGTGTAACGACCAATGGGAGAACAGTAACTTAATACTTGTAATGGGGATGATACCTACAGGGGGAAAAACATGAATATATATAAAAAGAGATACAAAATAACATATATATAAGTTAGAATCATACATAATACACTCATAAACTGTATATGTGAACATGTAGGATATATAATTTATAAAAATGATATGTGAACATGTAGGATATATAATTTAAAAAGATGATATGTGAAAATATTACATCAATCAAAATACGTATATATAAACAACAAAGAATAAGTAGATTCTAGGTCAAATATTACATAATAACCTAAAATACTAATACAATTATATAAAAATATGTAAGACAATATGTAATTTAATTTAAGCATTAAATTTTTTTTTTTTTTTTATTTATATAGTGTTATTTCTCATAAGTCCAGTTCAAGTTTAAATTTTATTTTACTCGTATTCAAACATATCAAACTATGTGTTGAATCACAACTGTTCCGACATCTACAGGCTATGCATTAAGTTATTGCACTGTTTTCACTTTGAACACGACTGTAACGCGACGAAGCTTATGCAACGTAGAGGGCGAACATAGATCGAAGATAAGAGAGTGGATTCCGATTAGAATATTAACTGTTGCAACCAGCCTTCGTAAGTATAGCGACGTTCACAATACCGAAATCAAACTTGTTCATGTGTGTGTGTATTTTATCTGGGATTGTTTCAGTTTCTTTATAATAAGGTGTCTTTTTAACACACTTTTTACTTTCTCCCCCCCCCCCCCACCCCCTATAAGTAGTATATGGAGAAAGTATTGTTTTCGTCCAAATTTCCGAATTTGAATTTTTAGTGTAATTATCTGTTTTGGTGCTCCCTGAACCACAAAAAATTGTTTAGTGGAATTATCTGTGTTAATGCTCCGTGAACCCAAAAATCTTTTTAGTGGAATTATTTGTTCTGGTGCTCCCTGAACCCAAAAAAGTGTTTTTTTTTTTTGTGATGTCTGTCCGTGTGTCTGTTGGGATGTGTACAGAGCTGGAAACCAAACCAACGGTCCGATTTTGATGAAATTTAGTATATGTAGGCCTAAGTGTAGTTGATTTTTTTTTAATTTTTGATTTTTAAGGGGTTTTACCCCATAAAAATTGCAAAAAAACGAGAAAAATCAAAATTTCTCAAAAACTGCTCCTACGATTTTGATAAAATTTGGCTTATTTGTACGTGGTATAATATATAAACCGCTCACGTAAGCAACGCATCTCAGATGTGGTCGAATAAGAGCCTATGTTGGAACTATCGGCTTGAGAACGATACGAGACAAGAAGAGAACGAGGTTTATACAAACCGATTAAGTCAGCGACGCATCTCAAATGTAGGCCTATAAGATTCCATGTTACGGCTATCTGCACGCCATGTCTACTGAAATGTAAAAAACTATTTGTAAACTACCAGCTTCCAACTACTCAGACCACTCTCGATGCACGCTAATGTTCTTCCTTGCCATCTACTGTACTTGCATAATACCTTCTAATCAACTCCAGAGTGTTGGGAACACCTGAGCGATCCCAATAGCCTTGCAAACAAGTGGCCAATTAGTTTAATTATATTTAACGAAGTGCGGTAAGGATAGTACACAATTAACACATCCTCAGGACGAAGTGGGTCACTGGGAACCGTATTTGGTGAAGTTGTGTTTACTGATAAAGCGTTTGTTAATGGCCAAAGCGATCAGTATAAATAAATGAGGCAACACACATTTATTTGCAATATTTTGGAATTTAGGGGTCAATGTTTAAAATGAGGAAACAGCGTAATTTAAGTTGTGAATTTTTATAATACTAGAGGGCTCCGCCCCCTGCTCGCTTCGCTCTAAACACCCGCGGCGAAGCAAATGTAAACAGATTATTATGCACTATGATATTTTGTATTTGTAAACTAGGAGAGGCCACTGCGTGCTCCGCACGCCACCCCGTTGGGACCTCCTATACACATGTAATGTTTTCTTTAAAATAATGGTGTAGAATTAATAATAACATCAAAGTTAAGATGATAAATAATGTTAAATGTCCAAATCAAATTATTCCCTATAGTTTATAACAGCAGTTATATTATATTAAAGGTTAAAAGAACCAGCAAGGCTCAGGTCCACGCTTAAACACAAACATGACCTGAAAGTTAGAAATACAAGTAATTGTTTCACGTTGAAATCAGCTGTCAGTGAAAATATTAGAGAAAACAGCTGGTTACTGTACCAGCATTAAACATATTTAATTATTATTTATTATGGCGTTCCTATTGCCGAAAATAGTTAGTATAGTGTGTGTTATTTTTACGTTCAACACATTGTTTACGAAAACCCTAACCTAAAAGTTTGTTTACCGGAAGTAACTATTTTTTTATATTTTTACTACGAGAATGAATTTGTTTTTGAATTTTTTCTACACATATAAATGTAGGATGTTATTCTGCACATTTTGTTTTTTTTACGCGACCTTATAGCTCACTTGGTTCTCCCAAAATCGATCAAAACGTAAAATACCATAAAAGTACCCGGTTCAAAGCCATGTGGTGGACTCTACCGTGGGGTTGGCGTGCGAAGCGCACAATGCATTGTGTATTGAAGATACTCCCAACATGGGGGTTGGCGTGCGAAGCATTTTGCACCTATTCAGCACCGTCGTGAATACACCTATTTCCCAAATTGTTGGTTGAAACCCTAAAACATAGGCATATAAAGTTAATTTTGGAAATTTGCTCAACTCTCGTCAGCGGTTCAGCTGCGTGGTTGAATTATTTTTGATTTCGTCCATGCACACACGACATTTAAATTTTCAGGAAGCTCCAAACTATAATAATTAGTAGATACAAAAATTCGCCCCAACGTTTTACCGTTTTTAAAAGTCCACACCGAAAATCATGTTTTTCGTTTCGTTTACAAGCAAATATCTCGAATAAAAGTTTATATTTTACAGTTTCGTCACCTACGATTATAATTTCAATGTTCATGAACGATTTCCTGCAAATTACAAAAGATTTTCTTCAAAATTCGTTGAAGGATAAGTTATATTGAAGAGGACAGTATGGGACTGTTTTATACTGTTATTCCACCACCTCAAAACACCATGTGTGAAGAGAAACCTTAAGAAACCTTTTCTTCAGACATAGTGAAGTTCACAAAAATGTTTTAAGTTTGAACAAAACTTGCTAAACCCACAATCGTCGATTTGTCCAAACCCAATTCGGTCAGTTTCCGTTTCTCGAATCGGACTTTATTCTAAGTGCAGTGGGACAATAATTTCTTACGTAATATTAAGAACCAAATTCAAACAATTACGTAAAATCGAGTCACATGTGTATTTGTTTCCCAAACGGAGATTTCCTTTCACGTTTCAACTATCTCCTGAATGGTCATACTAGTTCATATATTCACTTATAAGGCCGTTGTCGGTGTGTATAGTAATAATATTTAAGCCAGTGTTGTGGTAGCCCTTTTTTTGGTGAAAACATCAGCGTGGTTGTTATATGCTTTATTAGCTTTGGTAATTTATATATACAGATTGATTCAGAACTATGCGGAAATGTCTCGGAAGCTCGTTCTATAACTAAAAATAAACAGTATCAGTTAACTGACACAAATTTTCTCCCAACTTACTGTAGTCAAAATAATATTGTTTTTAATCATTTTATTTACTACTTTATAGAACAAAACAAAAAAATAATATTCTACCTACGTCAATCGTATAAAAAAATTATTGTCCCAGGCGGGATTCCATCGCGCGACCTTTGAATTACTGGCCGTGCTCGCTACCGTGGTGCTACCCCGTGCGGCCGCTGCCGCGATGCTAGATTGACAACACAAACTTGTTTATTTTTAAACATTTCCCCATAATTATAAAACGCCGAAGTTTTGATAAAAGCGGGTGGTGTCATTTTTTTTGGCATCTTAAGCACTATAAATACTGAAAATTTGATCAAAATCGCTAGAGCCGTTTTTGAGAAATTTGCATTTTTTTATGGGTTTTTAGGGGTAAATTACCCTTAAAAATTAGAAATTCAAAAAAATGAAAAAAAACGCATGGAGATATTAGTTTTTAGTACCTACATACCAAATTTCATGAAAATCGGACCAATAGTGTCCTCTCTGGTCGTGTATACATACAGACAGACTGACAGATAGACACCACTCTAAAAACACTTTTTTAGGTTCAGGGAGCACCAAAACAAAAAATTCCACTAAAAATATTTTTCGGTTCAGGGAGCACCAACACAGATAATTGCACTAAACAATTTTTTGGGGTTCTGGGAGCACCAAAACAGATAATTCAACTGAAAATTCAAATTCGAACATTTTTACGAAAACAATACTTTCTCCATATACTACGTATAGGGTGGAGAAAGTAATAAGAAACAAAGTGCATACAAACATAGGCCCAAAAACGCTCCGTTTTCCAGATATCCGCCATTTTATTTTTTGAACAAAATAATGCATACCTAAAGAAATGCTTGACTGATTGAGTACAAACTTGGAATGAAGTTTAACGCAACAACGGTCCATCTCAATAAAAATAAGCGACAATATCCAATCATGAGTTTCAAAATGGCGGCTGTTTGAAAATTTCAAACCTTAATTACTCAAAACCCATAAAATTAAAAAAAAACAATTTAAGACACCTTTTTTTTAGCTCTTTTGATTCAGTCTCACTGTCAAAACCATCGGATGAAGGATAATAGCTAAGTTAAAGATAATAACAGCATATTATGTGCATACAATATTGTTGTCTTTACTGCGTTGGTATAGAATGCCGGGTTAACACGTTCACTGCTACGCAAATTTCGTATTCCCTATGCTAGGAGCTGACCTTTTATTTTTTATATTTGTAGCCTAAATGAGTATAAATTACTTTATTTTTCATTTTTGTCCCCTTTCGATCTTCTTACCATAACAGTCACTGCAATTGCTATGGGAATTCGCTAAAAATGTAGATTGGCAGAAATTTTATAAACATTCATTCAGTATAAATTAGTCCTTATATTACTCCTCAAAGGTGTTTCTTGTCGCTAAGCGATACTCCCTTAATTCTTCATCAAAATGAGTTATTCAAGCATCGTTTTAAAGTTATGTTCCCCGCTATTGATGTAAAATATACAAACTGCTAAAATTCATGTTTTCGTCACAAAAAATTATTTTAAAAACCTTTTATATTATACTTCATATGGTTCCTACTGAAAGGCGCCATCTATTAACAATCTGTTCAACTAACATAACAGCTGTTAGTTAGCTTGTTTACATTCTATATGGAAGTGTAATCTATCTATCACACAAATCAATCAAATTAAACCAACGTAAATAAATAAACGTAATTTACTTATTTAAATCAATGTTTTAAATCAGGTAAATATAAGCACGGGTCTGCTAGTAATAATTTAAAATTTAACGAGTTATTTTTACTAATAACTGACTTTCTGGTTATTTACAACATTATTTGCGTATTACATGCGTTATTTGAATCGTTTGGTAATATCTAACAAGGAACACACATGCAATAGAACTTGTGTAAATTTAACAACATGTAATTACGACGTGTAAATGTTAACTACTTTGACTTGGCGCAAGAACGTCAAAGATGCTATTAAAACCCAACCCAGTAGTTATTTCGTCAAAGTAAGAGCATATTTGAACGTTTAATCGAAGGAATTAAACGTTAATGGCGTTTTAATGAACATTAACAGCAACTGGTTTGGTCGTTACATGTAAACTTTGTGTTTTGGGTTTGCTTTATTTGTGGGAAAGGTCAATTTTACTGTGTCCCATTAAAAGGGACACGACACTTCGGTCTGGGCGTATTTCACAGTATAGTTCAATACGTGAAATGTTTTCTGGGAAAAGTACAAATTCAACGTGTAACTAGGGAATTGCCGTAGGAAAGATGAGCTATTGAAGTAACTCTTCTGGTGGGACCAAAAGTCAGGCGTTGTCAATGAGTACCGACCATGGTCCCCGGAACACGTTTTGTTGTGTCATTAAAAATTGCACATTATATATATAGTGTTGTATAAAATCCCTTCAGCCCCCTTTATTATTTTTGTTATTGAAAAAAGGTTAACAAAACTTTGTATATATATCTTGCGTTGCATAAGAGGACACATTTTTTTTGACACATCTGAACCTTTATGATTTTGGGGGCTTGAGGGGGTGGTGGTATAAACAATTTCAAATATATAGGTAGGTCATGCAATGCACCATTGAAAAGCTTTTTAAAAGAGTAACAGAATGGCGCAAACTGCAAGCTTAGTATCTTGCTTCGTTTCAGAATAATGGACAATTAAAGTTCTGGAAAATTGTATTGTTATCATAACATCAAAGCAGGTTATTAGTTTGTTACTATTAGGAACTAGGAGAACCCCCTGCGTGCTCCGCACGCCAACCACGTTGGAACCTTCTATAGGCCAACACATAATCGAGTTACGTTTTCTTTATAATAAAGATGTAGGATTAATAATAACCCCAAAGCTAAGATGGTAAATAATGTAAGATGTTCAAATCAAATTGTTTCCTATATTTTATGACAGCAGATATAATAAAGGTTAAAAGAACCAGCAAGGCTCAGGTCCACACTTCAATAAAAAAATAACCTGAAATTTATAAATACAAATAATTGCTTCAAAGTTTGAAATCGGCTGTTAATGGAAGTATTAGATCAAACAGCTGTTTTATCTGTTATTTTATTCAGTTGGTTGCTACGGTAATGAATGTAAATACATGTGTCGGTTCATCAGCCTAGGCCTAACCTGAGAAATTTGTCCTACTAAATTTACAAATATTTAAATAAAAAATGTTTCTATCAAAATGAATTATAGCCTATGTTACTCAGGGATGGTGTAGCTTTTTATTAGTAAAACTGTTTTTTCAATCGGTTTACTAGTTCCAGAGATTACCCCCTACATACAAACAAACAAACACATTTTACCTCTTTATAATATTAGTAGGCCTATAGTTACCTTGGTTGTAGCTTATGATATTTTCCAGAACTTTGTTCATTACTTTGAAACGAAGTAAAGTTTAGTCAATCTGTACATCCATAGATGCAAAAGTTCGGGTAGTTCTGATTTTTTGGTATGTTGTGTATATAGGGGCACTATTTAAAATTCCAAATTTTTGACCTCAGCCGTGCTCCGCGCCCCCCACTGGCGCCAAAAAACCCCAATTATTTTGACCTTGTTCTAGTTTTTTCAAACTTTCAGCACGAAGGACAAGTTTGAAAAAAAATCATTCGGTCCTTTTTTAAAGAACAGTAAATGTGCCACAATGTAAAATGAAAACCATCTTCCTGAGAATAATACTGTTTGAGTTACAGCAATTCAAATCTCGACCAAATTTGAAAAATTTCAAAAATTTAAGTTTTTACGTAGTATTTTCGTTTTTTCACAGTGAAAAAAGGGTGTTTCAGCAAAATCGATAAGAAGTAACTTTAAAGTAGGGAAACGTAACTTTAATATGTGACCAAATTGGGATTTCTACCATGAATAGCTTCTGAGAGACAGCTATTTGAATATTGTATGATATGCTGTAGAATCGGCGTTATTTTATACGAACTGTGCAAAAGCACTGAGATCTATCTCCAGTTTGTCAGGACCAAGGTGTCATTGTAACTGGATGAGAAACCTAGATTTGGTAAAAATACACACCGACTCCAAATTAAGGGGAGGATAAAAACGAACGAGGTAGACTACAGCTATTAAGGGCACGTGACATTACGACACATTTCTTTTTCCACTTACCTAAGCTACTACGCTTACCTTGAGGATGAGAATTTAAAAAAACATCTTAGTACTGATTAACTGCCTCGCTTTACCACTGGAATAATGGTTTTAATAACATCACAGAAACAATAATTTTTGTAAGCTTGATTTTGTTGGCAATCGAAATGCTAACGTATTTAAGATTACAGAATCCATTCAAATATTTTTTACTTTCTCCCCCTATACCATAGTATACGGAGAAAGTATTGTATTCGTCAAAATTTTCGAGTTTGAGTTTTTGGTGGAAATATCCGTTTTGGGCCCCCCTGAACCTAAAAAAGTGGTTTTCGGAGTGATGTCTGTGTGTGTGTCTGTATGTGTGTCTGTGTGGATGTTATCAGACCTAGAGCCTAAACCAGTCGTCCGATTTTGATGAAATTTAGTATAGAGGTACTAATCCACGGTATCTCCAGGCGTTTTTTTCATTTTTGTGAATTTTTATTTTTAAGGGTAATTTTCCCATAAAAACCCTTAAAATAACGGAAAAACCAAATTTTCTCAAAAACGGCTATAACGATTTTGATTAAAATTTTATAGTTTATTAGGGACCTAAAGTACTATAAACAGTAAAATTTTAATCAAAATCGTTCGAGCCGTTTTTGAGAAAAGTTGGTTTTTTCGTTATTTTATGGATTTTTATGGGAAAACAACTTTAATACAAAATCACCTCTCCTACCCCACCCTACAAGTCACCGTGAATCTGTTTAATAATTTAAATATGTTTGTGAGAAAGTATGTGCCACTTCCTGGTACCGTTTATTTATAATTGTATGTGCAATGTAATTGATTATGGCACATATTAAAACAGTTTCTGAATAAACAAATCTACATATTAACCATCATGATGAATTAAATACATACATATAGCAAACCCCGTAAGATTATACTTTAAACACCAATTTTAATACGGAGTTAAAAACTACCAAATTTGTGTTAGTGCACGAATACTTAAAATGTCCACTATTATTCGTAACAGTGACGTGGTCCAAATCCGAGGCGGCAAGTGAGTAGACCGATTCTCCAAATAGTAGTTTGAAACCCTTAAACTATAAAATTAATTCTGTAAATTCGCTCAACTGACGTCATCATTTCAGCTGCGTGATCGAATTGTTAGAATCGCAAGCCGTAGCTGTTCTGACCACGGTATTGCAATATGCAAGTTATTCAAAACCAACCTTCGGTCTAAGTAAATAACACAGATCGCAAGACAAACTGTAGCCGAGTGCAATCGATAAATCGAGATACAATATACCTATGCCCATCCTCGCTTCACTTGTTGCGATAACATTTCCGCAGGACTTTCCTTTCCTTTCCAAGCATAGCCTTCTCCCGGCGAAGGTGATGCAATCCTCTGCAAAAGGTCATCTCTGTACTCCTTTATTGAATGTTAAACGTGATCGAACCGAAGATGTTTCCTTTAAGGGAGAACAGTGTTTGCGCCGGATAGGTTCGAGATAAAATTATCAATATTATATTATAAGAGACTTTGTCTTGACTGAATGAATTACTGACAGAATCAACGTCTAAAAACTACTGAAGATACAAATACGAAAATTTAAAGGTGCATTTTTATGGGGTCGAAGACGCACACTAAGAAAGAATTTGGCAAAATTTGTATTTTAAAGTGTAAAATACGGTAGTGAAAATTCGGGGGTTCACTCCCAGCTATATCTATACTAATATTATAAAGAGGTAAAATTTGTTTGTTTTGATTGTTTGTATGTAGGGGGTAATCTCTGGAACTACTGAACCGATTGAAAAAATAATTGTACTAATAAAAGGCTACACTATCCTTGCGTAACCTAGACTAGAATTAATTTTGATTTAAGGGTTGAAACAACCCCTAAAACAATAAATATAAATTGTTATGCTTTCCTTAAAGCTAGAGAGCTGAAAATTTGTACATTTATTTCTTACAAGACACATAGAAAAATTTAATTAGAATTGAATTTGTCGCGTGCTGCTAAGGTGTAAAATGTGATAACAACCTATAAAACAATAAAAATTAATTGTTATATTTTCCTTGAAGTTAGTGAGCTGAAAATGTGTATATTTATTTCTTACAACATACATAAAAAAGGATTATATATTGACATTTTGTCGCGTGCTGCTAAAGGAGTGAAAATCTAGTAACAACCAATATAAAAAATGTTGATTGTTTTATACCCTTAATAAATTGAGTAATTTAAAAATAAGACACCACTATGTTACATCCTAATTAAAAATAAATATGACATATTAGAATTTAATAGTAGCTATTTATATAAAATAACCTGTTAGCCCAGTAGGTACAGGTTAAAACTACCAGTAATTTGCAATATGGCTGATTTTTTTTTATAAGTACCTTAAATTATGTAAACTAACATAAAAAAGTTTACCAGTCTATCGATTTCCCAAAGTCGAAAAAAAATCGATTATCATTTTTTTTTCAATTATTCTTAATATTTCGAGCTATGATGAAGATAGAGAAAAATATTAAATACCACCGTGAAGGGGAGGTATTTTTCAATAAAAAAGGACATGTGTATTTATTTCGTCCGAGCAATGGTTTGTCTGGAAAAAATTCTATAATGCAGGTATGTATTTTGCAGCAGGGGAAATCACTAAAAGGGGATTAAGTTTCAATTCGATGTATTAAAATTTGGCCAATTTAGAATGAGCCAACGCTTCGTATATGAATAACATGTCCCCTTTTAGTGATTTCCCCTGCTGCAAAATACATACCTGCATTTTCGAATTTTTTCCAGACAAACCATTGCTCGGACGAAATAAATACATATGATCTTTTTTATTTAAAAATGCCTCCCCTACACGGTAGTATTTTTTATTTTTCTCTATCTTCATCCCAGCTCGAAATATTAAGGATAATCGAAAAAAATGATAATCGATTTTTTTTCGACTTTGGGAAATTGATAGACTGGTAAACTTTTTTTTATGTTAATCTACATACTTGAATGTACTTATAAAAAAAAATCATCCGTATTGTAAATTACTGGAACTTTTGGTCTAAAATTACTTCTACCGACTGGCCTTTGTTAGCATTTGCCGCGGGGGTTGGCGAGTGCAGAGAGCAGGGGGAGCCTTCTAGTATGAAATAAAACAGCTGTTCGGAACAAAAGCTTAGCAACACATGTTTGTTTGCATTACCGTAGCAACTAACTTAGCAAATTTAGAATTATTAATCAGCTTTTTTCAGGTCAGATTAACAAAATGAAAGCAAACTAAACGAAAAATGCTTACCGTATTATGATTCAATTCAAACATCTTTCGTTACACAGTATAACAGATTATTAGGATAAAAAACGTGAACCTACCATGAACCAAAACACGTTTATATGCAACCGATTTGGCAAATTTAGAATCAGGTAATTTATTCTTCACGACCAACTAACTCCTTTTTTAGATTAGGTGAAAGCAAACAAAATGATTACTGTATTGTAAGTGAAACATGTGGGGTTACATATTATATTGTTTCCTTTAGTTTGCTAAAGGATTTTGGGGGAAAATTTGTATCTCATTAAACGAGCAATTCTTGTATATTTGTTTATAAATTTATTTCGGGGATCTCGCCAACGGCTCTAACGATTTTGATGAAAATTTGCATATAGCGGTTTTTTGACGTCAGGAATGGAATGCTTTCTTATGTCTGCAAAAATGCGCATAAACTCGAAAAAACGCGCATAAAATTTAAACTCTTAACTTCTTTTAATATACTACCTTTGAAGTCACTAAGTAAAGGCGAATAGATAAATTATAGGTACAAACATAATAGGCCAGTCGGTAAAGGTCAATTTTGACCAAAAGTACCAGTAATTTGCAACATCTTATTCATATATGAAGCGTTGGCTCATTCTAAATTGGCCGAATTTTAATATATCGAATTGAAACTTGACATAGGAGTTAAAATATATATTTTAAACATTTTTGCTGAGTCTCAGCTTGTTATCTTGAAAATTACCCGATCTAGAACCACTTGACTTATTAATGGGTTTCTCGATTTTAGGAGTACCGGACCCACAAAATCATTTTAAACAGCTCCAGTTTAGAAAATTTTCAAAATATCAACCTGAAAGTTTTTTTTACAAGTTAAATATATATATTCAAACAAGTTCAAGGAGTATAAACCTTTTTCATTATTTACTTTTAAAAGCACAAGTAAATTAAAATAGTATAATTTTAGACCTTTTTAGATTTTTCATCAAAACGCTTGAGTTGATCATCTGCAGATTAGTCATTTTTTTAAATATAGTTTTTAAAATAAGTATAGCAAAAAACAATTGTATTTTTAACTTCTGTACCAATTTTTAAATCGATTTGTTAAAAAATGTCGAAAATGGAGTCGTTGAATCCAAAAGTGTTATAGTTAAAACGAGATAGGTAAAACAGAAGACTATTTTCAAGCGCCTCGTTTTTAAAAATAACAAGAAAAAAATCGTTCATACTTACTAAGAATATTTATACTGGTGTACTCAACTTGTAAAACAAATTTGATGTTGATATTCCAAAAAGTTTCTAAACTGGAGCTGTTTAAAATGAATTGGTGGATCCGGTACTCCTAAAATCGATAATCGAAATCGACTCCTAGATCGGGTCATTTTCAAGATAACAAGCTGAGACTCAGCATAAATGTTTAAAATATATATTTTAACTCCTATACCAAGTTTCAATTCGATATATTAAAATTCGGCCAATTTAAAATGAGCCAACGCTTCATATATGAATAAGATGTCCCCTTTTAGTGATTTCACCTGCTGCAAAATACATACCTGCATTATCGAATTTTTTCCAGACAAACCATTGCTCGGACGAAATAAATACATATGACCTTTTTTGTTGAAAAATACCTCCCCTACACGGTGGTATTTTTTATTTTCCTCTATCTTTATCTCAGCCCGAAATATTAAGGATAATCGAAAAAAAAATGATAATCGATTTTTTTTTTGACTTTGGGAAATCGATAGACTGGTAAACTTTTTTTTATGTTAATCTACATACTTTAATGTACTTATAAAAAAATATTCAGCCGTATTGCTAATTACTGGTAGTTGTAACCTATACCGACTGGGCTATAAATCATTAACAATATATCAGGTAGTATAATTTTCAACTCATTTCTTTATTCAAACACCAAACGTAACTAAAACATTATTTTTGTGCTGTTATTAACCGTTCTGAAAACCTTTTCACCAGTTTCTGCATTCTTTGCATTTCTGTAAAGGTAATATAAATTATCTAATGATTATAATTATTGTTTGCTATTTCTAAAATACATTAACAACATCAAATATGGCCTATTCGTTGGATAGGTTACACAACCTACATGTACCTATAAAGGATTATGGGCGTCAGGATTCAAATGCGCTAGATTTTATATCTGCAAAAAATCTAATAAAATGTTATTACTAAAATTATACTCATGTTTTTTTTTTTTTTTTATTTAAATAAACAGTTCATATGTACGTAAAATGAATTGACATAAAAACAGTTTAAAAAAAATTACAAGCGATGCTCGGTCGCCCATATATATTACATTGTTTCCTTTAGTTTGCTACAGGATTTGGGGGGGGGGGGATAGCTTTTTTTGGTAGAGAAACGATGTACCAAGTTTTGTTACAAAAATATAACACAGACTTTTGAGACAGCCTGTATAGCCTGCCATACACTAGCCGTAGTCGTGAATAGAAACTCAGCAGCTGCAAAAATTAACATAGAAACTTGCAACGTGGACAGATGCTTATGTAAATATATTTTAATTTAAAAAATATCTCACCGTATATTTCTTTACGTTTTGACAATTTAACCATCGTCTATTATTATTGGAATTTCATTCAAATCCAAACTGAATTGTGTATTTTTACAATAATAATAATAATAACTAGCCTACGCAAACTTAGAAAAAAATGGATGACATTGTAATCTATACAATAATATAAATAAAATCGAAGTGTCTGTGATTTCTATAAGCTTTTTCTAAGATCGTATGGTTGTTCGAACATTGCAAAAACCTAATCACACATGCAAACAATTTTATCTGTCTGACTGTGTGTCTGTTTGTTTGGCCGGGCTAATCTCCGGAAAGGCTGAACCAATTTATTCAAGTTTCTGTCTGTGATTTCAAAATATAAGGTATTTTAGCGAATTTCCATAGGAAAAATGAGCTATTGCAGTGGCCCTTATGGTAAGATTATCCAAGGTCGGGAGTAGAAAATGAGCACCGATGGTCCCTAGAACACGTTTAGGGGTGTCATTAAAAATCACACATATATATATATATATATGTTCGCACTCTAGCGGCCACATTTAAGTCCGATTTGGTTCAAATTTGGTACACATGTTGGTTGTCTACGTCGCTCGGACGAGTCCGTTAGCGAAAAAAATCCAACAATCGGAAGCACGTTTTTTGACCGGAAGTAACTATTTTTGAGATTTTTCCTACGAGAATGAATTTGTATTTGAGTTTGTTCTACAAATATAAATGTAGGATGTTATTCTGCACGTTTTGTTCTTTTACGCGATCTTATAGCTCGCTTGGTTTCCTCAAAATCGATCAAAACGTAAAATACCACAGAAGTACCCGGTTCAAAGCCATGTGGTGGATACTACCGTGGGGTTGGCGTGCGAAGCACGCAATTCTTTGTGTGTCGAAGGTACTCCCAATATGGGGCATGGCGTGCGAAGCACGTAATGGTTTGTGTGTTGAAGATACTCCCAATACGGTGGATGGCGTGCAAAGCACGCAATGCATTGCGTATTGAAGATACTCCCAATATGGGGGTTGGCGTGCGAAGCACGCAATGCTTTGTGTATTAAAGATACTCTTAATATGCGGAATGGCATGCGAACCATTTTACAGCTATTCAGCTATTTCAAAATTGTTGGTTGAAACCCTAAAACATAGGCCTATAAACTTAATTTTGGAAATTCGCTCTCACGCCAGCGGTTCAACAGCGTGGTCGAATTAATTGCAGTTAGAAGGATTTAAGTATGTATTTAATTTATTCCAATATTACATAAAACCTTACATGTAGGCCACATGTAACCGTGCATTGTTATGGTCCGTAGTCTTAACTTAACCATACGACTGACCGCACGTGTTTGGTAACCATGGTAACCATTCCATACATTTCTGATGAAGGATCAACTAGAGCAGAAACATGTGTAATTGTTGTTCTAGTAGAATGTAGTGTTTTCTGTTGTAATTATTTTACTAAATGTAAAACGCGTTCAGTAACACGTTCACTGCTACGCAAATTTCGTTTTTGCTTTCTAAGAACTGACCTTGTATTTTTCATATCTATAGTCTAAATGAGTAGAAATTACTTTATTTCTTATTTTTGAACCTTTCTACTTAATAATCACTAATATTTTAAAGCGGACGCACATAGACTTAAAATTAGCGTGCGAAGCACGCAATGCTACGTTTATTAAAAATTGTCCCAATACGGGGGTTGGCGTGCGAAGCACGCAATGCATTGTGTATTGAAAACACACCCAATAGCGAGGTTGGCGTGCGAAGCACGTAATGCTTTGTGTATTGAAAATACTCTCAATACGGGGGGTTGGCGTGCAATGCACTGTGCGTCGGCCGCTTCTCATAGTGTTCAGTGTCAAGCTCACTTGTGCGTCCTTAGCAGTGAACGTATTAATACGAAATTATGCGAGTAATCGTCATTGATCGTTGGTCCTGTAAGCGTTTTGTACGACAATTTGTCAGTCGATGATCTTCTTGTTGTTGTCCGATGGCCTCACGTCAGTGTTCAATGGGGGGGGGGGGGGGCAGACCATGAATAGTTAAGAACCCGTCTAAACGATTTTTTATTAGTGTTAAGTGCGTTTGAATCGGTTCAAAACGTTTCTAAACAAAAATATCTTTCTGTCGGTTAGGGTGTTTTTACCCCTCTAACTTTAGAACGGTTAGTCGTATAAAAAACACCAAGAACAGAAATATCGCATATATTATTTCTCAAGACTATTTTTTTGTCGGTACGCCATAACTTCCTTAATACATCATCAAATTACATGAATGAGGCATCATTTTAAAGCTTTCCTTAACCACTACACGGGAAAAATAGACAAACAGCTTAAAATTCATGTTTTAATAACAAAAATTGATTTAAAAAACTTTTATATTATACTCTGTATGTTCCTAATGAAAGGCGCCATCTACTAACCATCTGTTTAACTAGCATGACAGCTGTTAGTTAGATTGTTTACACTGTGAGATTGTATAGGGAAACTGTTATTTATAAACCAATGTAAATAAATAAACTTAATTAACTGAATTAAATCAACGTGTTAAATCAGGTAAATGTAGGCCTACTCCGAACTTGCGAAATATTCGCACGGGTCAGCTAGTAACTTGTAAAATCCAAAAGAATCATGAAATATAGGATGCTCCGTAAGGCATTCGGAAGATGACCCCCAAATTAATAAATGGCGGCCATTTACAAACATTTTGTAAACTCTCCAAAAACAAGGAAAAGTTACCCATATTAATTGTTTTTTTTTTATCACGTGGTTCTTTGTGGTTTCATTTTAATTCATAGGAACTATTATCTTAAACCACAAATACAATATTTTGTTCACAGATGTCAACTTTGGAATAAGGTGTATCTTGCTTCTTTGAGGTAGAACCAATCACCCAGTATTGCCACGTCGAATGGCTACTTCGCATGACGTAGGCGACTTCCTTCGTCTTAACCGTTGATTTTGAAATACATCTCAATTGAAGAAAATTAAAAATGCTTTACTGATAATAATTATAGATCTTTATTATAATATAAATATTATTATACTAGAGGAAACCCCTGCGTACTCCGCACGCCAACGCCGTTGGAACCTGCTATACACATAATCATGTTGTTTTATTTATAATAAAGGTGTAGGATTAATAATAAATCCAAAGATAAAATTGTGAATAATGTTAAATGTTCAAATCAAATTATTTCGTATATTTTATAACAGCAGTTATAATAAAGGTTAAAAGAACCAGCAAGGCTTAGGTCTACACTTTAATAAAAACTAACCTTAAAGTTAGAAATGCAAATAATTGCTTCAAAGTTTGAAATCAGCTGTTAATGGAAATATCAGAGCAAACAGCTGATTTATCTGTTATTGTATTAAATTAGTTGCTAAGGTAGTTAATACATTTATTAGTTCATCAGTCTAGGGCTGACCTAAGAATTTTGTCCAGCTAAATTTACAAATATTGAAATAAAAAAAACTTTTTACTAAAATGAATTATAGCCTATTTTACTCAGGGATAGTGTAGTTTTTTTATTAGTAAAACTATTTTTTCAATTAGTTCAGTAGTTCCAGGAGATTACCCCCTACATACAAACAAACGAACAGATTTTACCTTTTTATAATATTAGTATAGATTGCTGCTATTTCTTACATTTTTAACATCTGTTTACCTAACTCTGTCCGCAGTTCTATACACATCGGTTGACCTTACTGGGGTTACGTATAATTATGCGCGTTTGTGAATGTTATGCTAAACTCTTGCTGGTCGGACTTTGAGGGTCATGGTTCGATCGAATTAGACCGGAAATACACGGCAGTGGATATAGGGGCCGCCAAGGCTACTGACCATATCACGTCATAATAATCATATGTATGAAGCATTGCACCCACCGCAACGGTTTGTCCGGCGATTCCATTGCTTAGCGAGTCTATTTCATTTAATCATTGCAACTAGTTCGTGTAAGGGACTAGATAAAATAGATCAC
>JAGFPH010005566.1:3871-28584 GCA_018207615.1 Philaenus spumarius
AGGGGGAGTATAATCTTTACAGCTGTTATTTTGAAATAATTTTTTTTTTTTATTACAAAAAAGGGGAGTATAATCTTTACAGCTGTTATTTTGAAATAAAATTTTTAAAAATACAAAAAAGGGGGAGTATAATCTTTACAGCTATTATTTTCAAATAAAATTAAAAAAAAAAACAGAAAAGTGGGAGTATAATCTTTACAGCTGTTATTTTGAAATAAAATTTTTTTAAATACAAAAAAGGGGGAGTATAATCTTTACAGCTATTATTTTCAAATAAAATTTAAAAAAAAAACAGAAAAGTGTGAGTATAATCTTTACAGCTGTTATTTTCAAATAAAATACAAAAAACAGAAAAGGGGGAGTATAGTCTTTACAGCTGTTATATTGAAATAAAATTTTTTTTAAATACAAAAATGGGGGAGTGTAATCTTTACAGCTGTTATTTTCAAGTAAATCACAAAAAACACACATAAAAGGGGGATTATAAAACCATATGATGAATTATCTTCAAGATAGGCTATTGGCCAAATCTATTTTTCATAATGGCAGTTTATGTTCTTCACCATACCATCAAATTCAACTTTTAGTCAGGAACAACCCTATTTTTTTATAATTAAGGATAGAGGAATCCAAGGTATTCCCACCAGTGTGACCGAATAGGATCTATTGTGGTAAGACATTTCCTTTAGGGTTAGGCAGACTTGGATTTATAGTCACACGATTTAAGCCGCATAAAAATCGCCGTCGCAAAAGTTTTGAGTGTCCACACACTTGCGCCAGTTCTATGAAAATAAGATTTTACCTTTACCTTTCTACTCTTAGCACATTCCGCTTTGGGATCAATTGTGCGCAATCAGCAATTAGCACAAGAGCCTAGCACTTGCAATGCAAGAGTTGAACCGATTCAATTCCAAGAGAGAACAATAGACATGAGTCTTCTAAAAATAGCCATTTTTTAAGATAGTTCTTGGTCGGGCAGTTACAAGTGTAATATCTACAACCCTTTTAAGATATATATGCCTTGCCAAGTAATAATAATGTTACACTAACCTCCATTCTGTGCGTCGTAAGAGTTGACATAAATAATCTGTGCATCCGTCCCTTGCACTGCGGCGTTACGGACAGACCTACTGCTGTTGCTGTCTGGCTGTAATCAGAATATATATAACCTGTATTTAATTAATAGTTTTTACTTTTTTTTGTGTTTTAAATGCAAAATGTACATATTTTTTGTTTGGGATTAAAATTGTCTGTACTAACTGTTTTTTGATGAAATATTTTTTTATATGTGTGTGTGACAGTGGTAAATAAAAAACTATTTTCAAGATTTTTTTGTATAATGTACTGATTTTTCAAAGCACAACTTTAAGCTACTTGCTTAAGTGGTGAGTTGAGTTTAATATTTAATTCTGTTTTCTCCATAACTTTCTGAAGTAGGCTGTGAGAAAACCATTGAGGTGCGAGTTCGCGCGCCATTTATGTCGTTATAGGCTGATTTATTACCATACATACTTCAAAATATAGTTTATTTGGCATTAAATAATATAGTTTTGAATAAACAAAGAAGGTTTGATAATGTACTCATCAAATGAAAGAACTTGGTTACTGTAATAAAAACCGCAAAAATAATGCCTCTGAAGTTTTTTCACACTGGCTTTTTAACTTCCCGCTAAAAGAAAATTGAAAATTTTCTAAAATCGGGAAGTTATTGGTTTCACCCCGTTTTTCGAAAATCGAGTATTCATCAGATCTCGACGTTTTGAGGTCCTAGGAATCATCCCTGACCACTCCCAAGAGGGTGTCACCCTGTCTGTATGTATGTGTGTGTGTATGTAAGTATGTGACCCGCTTATAACTTTTGAACGGCTTAACCGATTGGATCCTACCAAACGGCGTTCTAAAGAGTTCCATCAAACTTAGATTTCCTGAAAATTTCAACTAATTCGGACCAGTAGGTTCTGAGAAATTTTGAAAAAACTAAGAAATAAAATTTTTTCAAACCAGGTTTTTTTGGAATAACTTTTAAACGGCTTTACCGATCAATTCCAAAATTTATTCAGCTTTTAACCTTGAAAAGCGACGTCGATCGCTACCAGTTCGGTCAAAATCGGTTAATTCGTTCGTGAGATATCGTGAACGAAAGAAAATAAAAAAAAGTGTTTTTTCTCAATTTCTCCGAAATTTTTCATCAGACAAATTTTTGTTGTCGATTCTTTCAATGGACTCAAAAAACTGCATCAATTGCCGCAAATCGCATAAAAATCGGTTGATTCATTCGCGAGATATCGTGAACGAAAGAAAATAAAAAAAGTGTTTTTCCTCAATTTCTCCGAAACTTTTCATCTGAAAAATTTTTGTTGTCGATTCTTTCAATGGACTTAAAAAACTGCATCGATTGCCGCAAATCGCATAAAAATCGGTTGATTCATTCAAAAGTTATGGCAGTTCAAAATTTCCAAAAATAGTGTTTGTTGTAATTAAACTTAGCGGGAAGTTACTTGGATGGCCTTTAGGGTCAACCGTTTTCCAAATTTTTTTTATTGATTGCCAGTCTTTTCTTTATTTGAATAACGTTGAGATACTCACTTTTTTATTTTTGATCTTCCCGACAGTCACTTCCCAACACCTAAATAACAAAATACAGTAGCCGGTGGGAAAAACAACTCGTGGGAAAAGATGGTGAGTCCTAAATACGATGCCGCGAGGAGGGGAGTGTATAACAGGCCCAAGACCGTTTCGTTATTCACTAAACTACTTGTCCGCTAAACGTTACCCATACCATTGCGTTGGGTAAGGAGTGGAAATGCTTTCACGATACACACGGCAGACTACTGTTTTGTTTTCTTTCTGTTCAATTTAAAACAAAAGTTTTTATTATAAATTCACTTACTGAGAAATCCTCTGAAGCTATGAATTCATTTTATCGAAATCTATTACGTTAAATTACATTTATTTGTAAGTTAACAGAATTGATTTAGACAAAATTTTATATTTGCCTTGGTTAATACGGAAACTTGAATGACTGAGGCTCTCTACTGTACAACTTTAAGCCACTTATTTGGTGAGTTTAATTTTATTTTATTTTTACTCCATAATTTTCTGAACAAAATGATGTGTAATACTATATATTAAATTACAAAAACAATATTTCTTTTGAACTTTAAAAATTACTCTGCTTAGCATTAAGAAAACTTGCTTAGCATTTGAAGCTAAAATGATCAACGGTTCTAGGGTTCAATGTTTTCTGTAAGAAACATTAATATTTTAAATGTCTCAATGCAGACATTGATGGTAAACACTCAGTGTTTCCAGCGAAGCAATTTGCTTACTGCAATTTGTTCCGTTCTTTGCTGAGAATGAGATATCATTGGTTCTTTTTTTCTGACTTCACCATTCCACTGAGTTTGTCAATTACTCTATACCGGGATATGAACTATGGTGTTGCTGATTCGCTTACCTTTGTTTCCCCACCTATTGGACGGCTGTAGGTTCCATTCCGTATCTTCCTATCCAGAATTTTCTTAACACCGACCGATGCGACAGGTTTCTTACTGATTGTACCAGCTCCTACGATCTGAGTAAACGTAGGACCAGCCGAGTCACGATTTGTTCTTCTTACACTGCAAACGACAAACTAAATGTAAGGTTATTATGCAAACTGTATGCATTATTTTTAGCCCTAGACGTGGCAGTCATATTTTCCTGTAGTGCCTGGCACTTTTTTTACTACTTGTGCACATTTTATTTACACTTTCACACAAAAAGTTTTTGCGTTCAAATTGGGGGGAAAACATGCAAAAGAAATACCGACACATTCTTTACTATACATATAATTCTAAAATGTAGCAAAAATAGTTCTTTACACGGAACTATAAAAAATTAAGGTTCAATCAAATTTAACTTTGGCCTACGTTTTTGGCATAAATTAAATTAGTAGGCCCATACATTTTTGGCATAAACTCAAGTTTGCCAATATTACACAACAATGAATATATTACAGGAAGCTGACGCAAAGAAACGCTCCTCAGTTTTTCTATCATCGAGGGAACAATGATATGAATATTTTCCCCCTGAATTTAGGAGCTCGTTGATGGGTGCAGACCCTTTTTAGAATATCTTGTGTAGCCTACTAAGTTGTTTTTACATAAACTACCTGACAGGTAATGTTGGAATCGGTGTATCTGTTTCAATTTTATGTCCTCCCATTTCCTTTTCTACTTTCTTCATTCGTTTTTCTTCTTTTTCATGTTCTTTTTTCATCCTTTCCTCGTATTTTTTCCTATGTCTCTCAGCGTCCTTTAACGCTTTCTCTTTTCTCGCTTTTACTTCTTTTCTGGAAACAAAATGGCAAATGTTATTTCTATACTCGGCTAACTTCGGTCTATACAAAATAGGAACTCTATTCAATTTCTTTACAACAAGAAAATCATAACATTTAAAATCAATCTAATATTTTAGGCTCAGTGGTATACTATGATGTATGACTCAAATGTATAATTGTGGTTTGAAACCCTTTAGGTTTTGCTTCATCAGGAGCTCAACGATGTGAAACAATTTCCCCTGCATTCCCAGACTGTAGGAACCCTGTATTTTATTACTACTGTATTTCATTATAATATGACCATCTTCAGTACCCGAACAGCCCTACATTCGACCACTAAATTTGAGTTATCTCCGTTTTTTTATGACTGAATTATTAAAAACCATATATCGTTGGACTTGTCTTAAAATAGTCTAACAAATTGGGAGTCTACAATTTTTGTAAAATGTATAATTCTTTAGATATTTAACATTGAAAATTTTCAACTGGCGCCATTTTGAAACATATTTTTTAAGTAAAATGTACCCTATTTAGATGAATATTTATACCCAGTTTCATGATTATATCTTGAACCGTTTCTGAACCATGTTTGTAAAAATCACATCCAGAAGGACAGACAGAAAACAGAGCGAGATAGGACACATTTTATATTGTATTATTTGATTGTTTTTAGCTAACAAATAACCACGTAAAGTTTCGGACAGTCGAAGCTGAACTCTCTGTTACTAATTAAAATTTCATTTGGGTTCTACCGATTAAAATGTATGCTTTTATTTGCAGAGAATTAATACAAAAGTGATTACAAAAACTTCCTGGCAGTGAGAGAAATCTGACCGTCAGTTCTTGAAAATAGTGGCTTACTTATTTGAGATTTCCTGTTTGGCCGCAGCTTTGTCCAAATACTCCAACAGATCCTTGTGACCTTGCATGGCTGCCACCTGCATTGGAGTGTGCATGTCGTGGTCCAACGCCCACAGGTTGGCTCCAAACCCGACTAAGAATGACAAACAATTCATGTGACCTCTGGCTGCAGCGAGGTGGAGAGCATTCTGGCCGAAATGGTAGTTGGCCTTCTCAGGGTCTCCACTAAACAGACGAAAATGTTACCAACTTTTAAAAAAATCTCAAAAATAAGCGTACGAAAACTATTCCTACTGTAAATAAAAAATAAACAGGAGAAGTGATAGTTAAGTGGGCGCTAGCTAGACCTTTAGGGACAGAAAATAAATTTGGGGCCCCTATATTTGTTTCATTTTCGAACATACTTGTATGGTCATGTGTGCGATTTACTATACACTGGCAGTTAGTGATGGAAGAGAAAAACAATAACATCGTTAGTTCATTAAGAGTTTATTCAAAGTAACAACAAAATGAATAATACTGTAACACTTTACTATAAGTAAAAACTGTAAACTATTTATTTTTTTCAAATTTGAGTAATATGTGGTTTAGTAAATGAATACACTAAAACACCAAATTAACCTTTCCTGCGCTGAAGACGAATATAAGCGCTAAGTTTGACTTTGCTCAAAATGCAGTGGACAAATACACTCGCTTTTAAACGTTGAGTGTATTGTCAGAACTAAATAGTAATCAGTTTAGCCGCTTGAGTGCAGCAGTTATTGGGTAACATATCCCTTGGTTAAAAAAAATAATAGCGGTCGACTATGAACTCCGACTGTTGTGGGAGGAGCACCTAAGTTGGTGCGCTACACCACTAGTGCACTGTTTCGAGCGACGCTAACGCTGTAGACGAACTAACTCGCAAGTCAGATCCGTGCGAAACTGTTCTGCGTTCGTTGTTTTATTGTTTTTTGGCAGACAACCAACAAGGAATGAGAAAGGAAACGATCTACCTTTGTGAGACCTGCACCGCGCGGCTCAACCTACACCCCGATGCGTGTTTCAAAGGGTACCATACCACACCCTGAGCTGTAAAAATAATGTAACACAATTCTGGGTACATGTTCTTTTTTTTTATTATTTCAATATTTTATAATAACCTAACTACACAATACGTAATAAAGCAGTGTGGGTTTCACAAGCTTGATTCTTTCTAATTTTGTAGTGTTTTTTTTTTACTTATTTTGCTGTCAAATAAACCAACTTTGATTAAAAAAACAAATTTTTTATTCCTATGTCTCATTTTTTCGTATAAGAAAATCGAAAAAAATAAGCGTTGACTTACAGTATGGAGAATTTAATTTTTTGAGGGTATCTAGCGTTACAGTGTGAGCCCCGAAATTTCCGTAGCGCGGGAAGGATTAAATGACTAACAGGTGTAATAGTTTATATGTAACTAAACTTGTTGTTATAATGATGTCCTTCTGGACTTGACATTAGCAAAGATATCAATAACTCCATTGAAGTCAATTCTCTGTGCTCCATCATTCTCAATCGGATAAAACAGCCAAACTGCTAAGATGTTGTTGATACATGCAGCTTTGCAGATAATTTTTAGTAAGTTCCACTTTCGAGAAGGATCTTTCAGCTTTTGCTACCATCTCAGGGACTGTGAGGTACATCAAGCAAGCTGTGAGTACATCTGGGTAGGTTGAAGCTAAGAAACTAGTTCTATTAGCAGGAGATTTATTTAACAATGTAGGCCCTTTATTTGTACTAGGCTACAGAAATATTTAGATTTTCCCAACATTTTCGGATTGGAAATTATAAATTACTTGTTATTTGTGAATGTTGGTTAACAACAAGAACTTTCGAAACCCAAACCCTAAGTTAGAGCATTTCAGTTTTTTTGCAAGCAATTTAATCCCAATATCTAAATCCCACATTTTTTTCAAAATCTCAAATTTTCCAAATTTTGAAATTATTGGGGATGATGCCCCCTTCCCCCTTCATAGCGACATCCCTGACGGGAATACTGTGTCTGAGAGCCGTCAACAATGTGTAATTTGTTCAACCCATGGTTATATTAAGTATTAATATCATTTTTAGGAGGATTGGTAAAATAATACACGACATTAAAAACCAAAGCACTCAACCAGTCTTAGCCATCCTGTACAACATAGTTAATCACACTGGATTGAGGCCAAGAACATTTAGTAAGGAAGTTAGGTAGGATTCAAGGCTAAACTATTGTTCTGCTCCAGAGATCACAGATTAACTCATAGATATGTGTTTCCTTTACACTGTTTTAATGCTTTTAACTGCAATTAAACAAATACTATTATTCTACTTTCAGTAGGCCTACATAAATTGTGCACAAGCTTTCACCTTTACGTAAAAACAAACAAAATTTACTTATTTTTGTACCAAAGACATTGTTTTAATCAGCTTTTTGCCTTCTATTTTGGTCATTTTCAAGTCAAATAGCTTTTGCATACTATTTCAGTCGACTTTAATTATAATCAGCTTTTCCATTCTATTTCGGTTGACTTTTTATAATCAGCTTATCACATATTATTTTGATTGACTTCAATTATTGTAATCAGCTTTTACATACCATTTCGGTTGACTTTAATTATTGTATTCAGCTTTTGCATACTATTTCAGTCAACTTTAATTACAATCAGCTTTTCTATTCTATTTCAGTTGACTTTTTATAATCAGTTTATCACATATTATTTCGATTGACTTCAATTATTGTAATCAGCTTTTACATACCATTTCGGTTGACTTTAATTATTGTATTCAGCTTTTGCATACTATTTCAGTTGACTTTAATTACAATCAGCTTTTCTATTCTATTTCGGTTGACTTTTTATAATTAGCTTATCACATATTATTTCGATTGACTTCAATTATTGTAATCAGCTTTTACATACCATTTCGGTTGACTTTAATTATTGTATTCAGCTTTTGCATACTATTTCAGTCGACTTTAATTACAATCAGCTTTTCCATTCTATTTCGGTTGACTTTTTTTATAATCAGCTTATCATTTCAGTTGACTTTAATTATAATCAGCTTTCGCATAGCCTAATATTTCGGTTGACTTTGTGGAGAAATGCAATTTATCTAAATAAAGATAAAAATATTATCTGTTAATTGTTTTTGATTTCATATTGATAGATCAAATGATTTAGAAGTTATTAATGTCATAATAAATAAATTAATAATCGAATATGTTTATATGTTATACGAAGATGTAAGAATGTTTCCGAAGTTAAAAGAATGGGTATTTATTCTTTAAGTTTGTATAAATGAATATATATTGATAATAAAAGGTTGTATTTGTATTCAAATTATAACATCAAAGCAAATCTTAAAACGTATTATACCTTACACGTATTAGATCTATAACTCATATTTAAAAAAAAATCAACTTCACAAGACATTATTATATTATTGATTGAAGTTGTAAACATTACCCCAAAGTAGAAAATACGCTAGATTTTGTTTAAATATTATTTGTGATGGGTTAAATCAGCTGTTATATTACATTGTTACTCACGTACGTACACAACTCACTTATATAGGAGTTGATTGTATACCAGTACACAATCTAGAAGGATGGATTACTGTGAGCTACTGTTGTTTAGAAAGAACTTTTTAACAAAAGTGAATATTAAAATGATACAAAGTTTGCTAAATCATGCTTCAAAGTTTGCAACCAGAGTAAAGAAGGGGACAACAAGTTTACATACAATCTCCTATGGAAGAATTCAGCACCTGTTCCACTTAAACCATGAAGCCATTAGTAACCATTGTATAACAATTCTCCACGGTCAGATGACTCCGCGACACCGTTACGCTCCATTTGCTACATTAAATGTTCATTCGGTTTAGCGATGAAATAGAAATTTCCATTGTCAAAAAAACACTTTCCCTTTGGTAAAAAAGCTATTCTTTAGCATCTGATGTTTAGGCCTATTGGTTCTAGTAATTATGCTACTGATGCATTATTTATAACAGGCCTCTAACTTTACCAGCCTGTAGAACACACACACAAAATTATTATACAGGGTGTTTCTGTTTCAGAACTATCTAACAATAATTTTATTTATTGTGTCTGCTAAATACAATTGATAAAATCATTGTTAAGATATTTGAAAGTCCCATATCATTCAGCCACCATTTTGTTTTAGAAAATTTCCATAGGAAAGAGGAGCCATTGCAGTGACTCTTATGGTGAGACCTAAGGTCGGGAATATTAAATGTGCACCGAGCATGGTCCCCAGAACATATTTTGAGGAGTCAAACATTATATATATATCTTATCTTATTAAACAAGCAATTCTTGCATATTTGTTTATAAATTTATTTCGGGGATCTCGCTAACGGCTTTAACGATTTTTATGAAAATTTGCATATAGGGGTTTTTTGATGTCATGATGTCTAGGTCTTGTGTTTATTCATATTTATTCAATACAGTATGTAATTTGTATTTACATACATTTTGCTAAAAAAAAAAACAATTAAAAAAAAATTCTGAGCGATGCTCCGTCGCCCAGGTATTATATATATATATATATATATATATATATATATATGACTGGCAATGCTTCGCTAATGCTTCATTTAATTTTAAGGTTGGTTATCCCATTTCATCCCTTTGACTAAAGTAATTGAATTGCAAATGTTTTTTATATAAATTAAGAATAGCCTAATGTTAAATAGTTTTAGATTTATAGTTTGTAGGAATTTAGTGCAATTTATTTTTATTGTATAGGGATAGCTACCCCATTTAGATCTTTTTGTTTATAGTGAACACATTTTCTAAAAAATTCTGGTACTAATATGTGTAAATTGTGAAATACTAGTAAATGAAAATTAATTGAATAGTTTTTGAGAATATAGAAAAAGTAAGTGGATTATTATTTAGTTTAAAGGGTAGCTATTCCATTTCATCGCTTTGACTTGAGTAATCAAATTGTAAATAGTTTTTGTTTATCCCTTACAAATAATACTACATATTACATAATTTTAGCTTTATGGCTTGTAGGAAGTTAGTTTAATTTATAATTATTGTATAGGGATAGCATTTAACCCCTTCCAATTGTGAATTTATACTATCCAGGGACCCATCAAACGCACACAAAAAATTGCATCAAAATTGGTCCAGCCGTTTAGCAGTTAGTGACTCACACACACTTACAGAAGAATTATATATATATAAAGATAGGCCTACTCTATGAAAACAAAATTGTACAACCTTTTGTCTATTTTTTAAAATTATTTTAAAGTTCATTCTGAATTAAATGGTGTACAATAAGTAATATTTATTGTGTGTTATCATTTTTTAGGAAAATTTACAAAAAATACCTCTGCAAACAGTTTTAATTAAATTGAATTGAATCTGGGTGAGCACTCAAAAGTCAAATGGAGAGCAAAAGGGTAAAAATTTAGTAATTAGAAACTATTCAATACACCAACAAAAACCTGCAATTATTTAATTTTGTTTGCAACAATTCTTTACCTTTTTTAGTCATCGAGACAAAAAGATTTGTCACACCATATTTTCTGCATGCAATGTTAACTTGCACAGGTAATATTATTTTGGTCAAATTTCCGTGCGTTCTAAATTGCACTTCAGTTTATTTAACGTTGGTTCAACTTTTTTTTAAATTTCAATACAGCTTTGACATGAAAATGGTAAAACAGGATTAAAAGAAACAACAACTTTCTCTAAATTATGTAAACGTGGGAAAGTTAAATTTTAGACTCAACAGCACATCATGTTTGTTGCTGATAATGCCTAATTAGGTTAAAGTAGTTTTTGTTGTCGCCCATTGACTATTGTTTGAATTGTTTTGGTTTAGGTTGGATCAAAGAAACTGGTTAAATTAAAAATAATCCATTGTTCCATACATGGTGGAGTAAATTACACAATACAAGTGTTTAGGCCTAAGTCTGATTGTAGATTTGTTAAACTTTCACTCATATTGTTTCCAATATGAATAAAAAAAACTTACTATAAATAATATTTATTATATAAATTTTCTAAATTTCTACTGTATAGAATTTTTAATGATAAATATTTCATAAACCGGTAACTTAAGGTGTTAGACAGGTATCAATTTCAGTTATAGCTTGTATAGGATTGCCACATAGACCAATCATTAGAGCCAAAAAAACACAGTTTTTGTAAAAAAATTTAACAGATAACCGATTGCGCCACGACTCGAGAAATAGTTTAGTGAGCTCACTATTTAATACATAAAATTACTAAAAGTGTTTTAAGACGGCATTTTGTTAAGCCCAGAACCAAATAAATTACTCAAAACCCTTGCAATTATAAAGTTGCATCGTGGAGTGGTGTTTAAGCAATAAACATATAGGCCTGATATAATTTTTTAATAAAGGTTTTTGGGGAAGTAACTTTAACCAGACTAGGGGGCGGAAAAATTATTGGGCCTAGGGGCGCCAAAATGCTAAATCCGGCCCTGAAGATACCAGCTCGACTGAGGGGTCGACAGTTGACTAAAGAGAGGCGAAGTCGTGTGACTGGGCTGAATGAGTGAGTACTCAGTTATATTCTAGCCATACCTAGTACCTTGCATACCTCAAAAATTGCACAAGTATTTTTGAGTTTACTATTATCATTTTAGTAAAACTTTTGAAACTGTTTGGCGAGTTTTCTCCGGTTTATTTTGTATTTGTCAGAAAGTCCAATTAACTTACCCCCGTCCTACTAGCAGCCTCAATGCATCCAGGTTGCCCTCATAAGCTGCCCACAATGTCGGAGTCATCCCGTCTTCATCTTTAGTGTTACAGTCGCGCTTGGTAGCTTCGCGCAGAGGCTCCAGCATGCCATCCTGAGCGGCCCTGCACATACAATAATACAGAAATATTAATCTAGACTAATATTGTATGTAGGAATGTTTATGTTTTCAAAGTTAGTTACTAATGGTGGATTGTTCATATTGCTCGTTCGGACATTCACCATCGAAAGATCTGCAATTAATAAATTAACACTGATATGAATTTTTGAGATTATGGTTACTTTTAAGCTTTTTTCCGACTTTTCTCGATGAAAACTGGTCCAATCGGGGTCTATAAAAAAGCATTTTGTCGGTTTTTTAATTCTCTACAAATGGCCCACCACTGGAAGATAGTTATTTATCCATAACTTTGTATAATATCAACGAAAAACCGACAAAACTCCTAATGCATTGTTTATAAAAATGCGCAAAAGCTCCTTGCCTGATAGTTTTTGTATTTTACATACCTATGTGCTACCCTTAAAGTCACTGTGGATGTTGCTTGATGTTAAATTCAATAACAAGAAAATATCTCTATTGGTTGAGATATACAAAGTAACTGTTTGGGCTGCCATCACCAATGATGGTGTTTTATCATATGACGTATATCCTACTGGACAATGACTGGAGATGGATACACATTCATCAATAGTAACTGATCTTACTCAGCCGTAGATGAGGGACGTTTTTTCCAGCAGGATGGAGCTCCTCCTCAGTACCTTAAGGCTCGGCTCCCTACATTCAAAACGGCGAAGTTGGGTACCAATTTCAATGTTAAATAACCTAAACATACCTTCACTATTAAGCATATTTTTGTGTTGTTTTTGTCAAAAAACGAAAGCTGTATTTTTTTTCTTAAAAATAAATTGCTAATGTTTTTTGCAATTATCTCTTTTTGCAACTGAGTAAAAAATTAATAAAGTTTACTATTTTTTACTATTTATATCATAAGTTTATGAAAACAATAAAACGGTTTTTGAAAATGTATTCAGCAATCAACATCCGCATATGACAGTACTTCAAAATGAAACCAGATTTTTAAACTTATTCCACGAATTAACGGGAAAAAATGATTTATTCTGTAGCATTGCTCTTATGGGAATCAGATTCAATATGGCGGGCAGGGTAGCGCCCCCTTAATGTGGCCAAAGTGATTTTAGATCAAAAACTTTCCAACTGTTGGACAGGTTGTGGTAGCGATTTTAGGGACTGTCCTACAAGATTGCCAGACTTGACTGTTCGCAATTTTTTTCTATGAGAATTTTTTAAAGAAAAAGTTTATTCTTACCCTATAGTAACAGATGATGAATTAACAAGGCTGAATGAAGAGGAACTAATGTTGATACATGGGAAATTTTTCAAATAAATTTCAGAATATATTTTTTCAGTTTTGATTACCGGAATAAAGTTTATTAGCAAAACTGATAGGAAATAATCCTTATATTACTAAAAACTCTTCTGCTTAAATTTTGAATTAATTGGAAACAATTAATTAGCCAAAACAAACACTTTTGATTTAATTAACTTAACTTGAATATCTAATTAGCTACGTCCTCCCTAATAAATTACCATAATCATCGAGTTATTGGCCTTGGTTACTTAACGATAACACACAGTCGAGGTCATTGCCTTTTCATATCCCACAGCCTGTATGATAGGCTACGCATAACCCTGCAATTGGCCATGCAGGCCTACAGGAGGCACCTGCTACAATACTTTCATTAAAATAGCCATTAGCTCATTTTCAACTTTCTCTCACAGAATGAGTATTGTTGTGAACAATTTCCTTTTCAATATACACAGTTATTAGAGGTAATCTGTTATCGCTACTTCCTAAAACGGGTAGGCCCGCTTTTTAATATCATAACAATTTTTCACACCACACTGTGAGACTAACAATGGAAAGTATTTTGAAGTAAAAATTATGTCCAATGTGAGCATTGTAATTTGTTTCTTTAATTTAGATTTATAATTTCAGATATTAGAGGAGGCACAAAATAATGCTTCACTTAATGACAGTCTGACTGCAATGTTGAGCAGTTTTAAAAACTATCTTTTATTTATTTAAAAAAGTCTACGTAAGACTTCGACTTTTTTTCAAGAAACTAAAATTTTTTATAAATTTTAGAATTTAACAGAGTAGGCTAGCCTATTTAAAAATATAAAAATTAAGGCACATGTTAGTGGGTAGGTTAAATGCATACCCAAATTTGTTGTGTATGCTGTTATTACAAACAAATTGATAGTTACTTAGTTTTTTATACTTAAGGATATGTATACCCACCTTATTGTTGGGATTTCTGTGTTGGTAAAGGATGCCGGGTTGAACAAACAAATTAATAGACATCACTTAACTACTATCCTTCATCCGATTGTTTAGATTGTTAAAATGTACAGTTTTTTGGTAATTCAGGTTTGAAATTTATTACAAAGGAACAAATAGAAAAGGGGATAGAGACACCCTGTATACAGTACGCCCCAAAACATGTACACCAGCTGATCAGGAATGGCTATTAACATGCTATTACAGTAACAAATATTGAAAATCAAAGATGACTGTTCAACAAACTTCACTGAAAATAAACTTTGGCTAGACATCTGTAAGGTGTATGTTTAAAGCTATTGGTAGGTTTACTTACAGGACACAGATTAATCAACATTTGAAAAGTGCAGATACAAATTAAGTTACGTTCCTACTGTTCTACCATGTTAGCAATGGTGTATGATAGTCCAAAATTTGTATGTATTTCGGACAAATGCCACATATATCTAAATAGATTTACAAACAAACAACTCGGTTTCTTGGTTTTACTACTGACATCATTACTGACAAACCACTCCTCAGTGAAAGTGTAACTTTCTGACATGCATACTGGAAATAGCGTACTGGTTCCTTATTTCACTACAGATGTCCAACAGAATCCGTTGACAGTAAATCAAGTACAAAATAAGGAACAAGAACAAGTTATTAATACAAGTTACTAGAACCAGTTATTAAAACAAGTTATTAGGCCTTATATTACTGACTTATATCTCTACCGAAACCCAAACTTGCCTCCTAGAGACCAGTGGTTTTAACAAGAGCTGGTAGCCACACAGCAAGAGAATCATTTCAACTGATCCACACCACCTTCAGAAACATTGTAACATCACATTTTATAACCCTCTGAGACCACCTGATGCGTAAATATGGGTATTCTAAAAGAAGCCATTTTTATACAACAACCACCAGCTAGCATTGTCAAACTGCTTGAGAGGACTGATGCAGTCCTAGGCCTGGTTCAGGGTGGCTAGTGATATGACCTTTTAAAATTCCCTGACATTTCCCTGACTAAATAACTTTTTTCCCTGACCAATCTTAGAAAAAGCACAAACAAAACCATGCTAATTTTGTTTTAGTAAATTAATCAAATTATATTGGTGAGCAATATAATTAGGAAATTAATTCAATATTTAAATAAACACAATAATATTACAACAGTTAAATATTTAATACTATCTATGGTACTGTATCAACCACCAGCAGTTGCAAATTACACATTTATGACTATAAATATTAAATTAAACAATGAATTACTCAAATTATATTTTATTATATTATAACAAAAGAAATAACTAATTGTTTTTTTTGCAGTCCAACTACCGGTACAGATTTGCATTGAATATTTAATTAATTGATATGAAGATACCCAAATTCAAAAATATTTAATAATAAAACTAACATTTTTAGAAACAGCAAGTTAGAGAAAAATTTCAAGATCATATCACGGCAAGTGCATTGGCACAAGCTGCCACAATCACTCCCGAAACTTGCCGATAATTGTTTTAACATATCAGAAAACATAGTTTTCTTATTGATTAATTTAGAAGTTCATCTTATCTTTAATGATTATTTTCTCTATTAAAAATTGTATTAATCTATGATTTTAAATAGTTATTTTTAACCATTTTCCTTAGAAATGTTATTTTTCCCTGACCTTATCCAAAATTCCCTGACTTTTCCCTGATTTTTCCAGAAAAGTAAAATTCCCTGACTTTTCCAGGTTTTCCCTGTCGCTAGCCACCCTGTGGTTCTAGAATATTCCGATAGTTACCCAGCGGATAAATTTAACCTACCGACAAATCCACCCGACAAGTGTTCTACAATGGGTTTTAATCTTTCCGATAACTGCCAGTAACTTATCCTTTAGATTTATAATTTTACATAGGTTGGTACACTCAGTCAATTGTAATTGGTCGAAATAAGATTAGGAACGCTCCTTAATGACTGCATAACAAACTAGCTTTACAGAAAGTCATACAGGACGGATGTCTTGGCGTCTTGCTGATGTCTGCAGCACTTGTAATGAAACAACCAGAAGCGCACAAACCCAATGCCAACAAGTACAAAACAAAAATTCATTATTTTGATTGAAGTGGGTTTAAAGGGACTTTATGAAAACTCATATTTGCTATTTGTAAGTGACTGTATTTTTCTCCAATAATTTCTACAAGGAATCCAACTGTTCCCTTTGTTAACCTAAAACGATCAAAATTCAAAATATCAAACCTCTTACTAGTTGAGCGAGTTCATCCACCATATAGTCAGATTTGGAGGGGGGGGGGTGTTGGCTATATTGTAAAATCTAATTTTGTTTAGTACCGTAGCGAAGTTTAATGTGATAGTTATTACCCTCTGAATATGGATGTGTTATTATCATTTGCTCTGTATATATCTTTTAACCTGGCCAAGCAAACTTTGTTTATGTCTGGATGTAGAAATGGAATGAAATCATGCTTTTATTGTATTTTTACTTGAAATATGTTTGGGTTGTTTTAAGCTTTCTTGCTGATGCTTGTAATTTAGGTTTTCTTGTTTTGAACCTGATATCAGTTGTAGTATTTTAATTGACTATTACTGTAATTTCATTAACTTTGAATTATTTAAGTACAGTATATTATATGTATTAGTATTATATATGTTAGCAAGATTTGGTAATTTTACTTGGCCAAACAATATTTTGTACCACGGCTATGAAATATAATAGCAAACAAATAAGATGATGCTTTTTTGGTAATAAGATAGGTGATTTGAGTTAAAGGTGATTTGAGTCTCCCTCCATTTCTTAAAATCGAGTTTTCATACAAGAAAGGGTGAGTCGGTGGGAGACTCAAAAACACACCTTTCACCTTTAACGCAAAACACCCTATCTTACTACCAACAAAGCATCATGTCGTGCAATTGTTTTAACACAATAGTAAAACCATTAAATAAGACAAAATAGACTCCAAAAGGGTTGCGATCCAGCTTTCTTAAATATACCAAATACTTAAACAAACCAGCTGGTTACACGAATTCGCTCCCAATAAACCTGAAAAGTCTAGCGTTAAAAACACACGAAAAAACTGACAATTTAGTTGAGATGGAACAAGGCAATAATTACCGTCTTAAGACAATAGTTAACTAGCGTGATGAAATTCAGAAAGCATTTTATTTCTGTCACCTTAAAACTAGAATGAAACGGTTTTTGAGAAACTTAATTGGCAAGGCAGTGCTCTGTGACAACCACACCAGTACTAATTGGAGATTGGGTCCAACTAGGGCAAGTGACAATTTCAAGGTCATACATTGTATTTCTGTAGTAAAGGAGAATGTCAGGCATGCTGTGTTCAAGAATTAAGAAAACTGTGCTAAATGTGGACTCACTTTAATTACTTAGGCCTACTGGAATCTGAGTCTGCTAAAACCTAGGACAAATGTGAGAAGCCTATAGTTGGAAGCAAAATAAGGCCTATATATAGGGCAAGTATGACGCCCTGGGATCTAGTAGGTAGTCCTATTCTTTGTTCCAAATTCACCTGTCTGTATGAGTCTTATGGGAGATCCACTATCTACTACCTATTTCGAACTATTCGGGCACCTTGCAGGTTGCGTCAACTTGACTCGCTGTCAGCCTGAAGGCATCACAGATTAACTTCAATCTTTCCACTGGCCATAAAAATTATAAACAATTTAACTTTTGAACCTATGATATTTTTATTGCAATGATTTATAGATTTGTTTACGGTCTAAATTGTATTTTTACCATCACATGTATATTTAAACTAGTTTACTTGGTTCACTCAAAAAACGTTTCTTGTGCGTAGCGCATTGTGTTAAGTAAATTAATGTTTAGTATATAGCCTAGTTAAAGTGGATATATACCTGAGTTACTGAGTCAGTATGACATCAATAATTTCAGGAAAACCTATCACAAGTGGTGATCGTAAAATGGTGCTTTATGCTTTTAAATACTTTCAGACGTCTTTTCCTGAAGAAAATGGGCAAATAAAACCAGTGAAGCTACTTCGACAAGTATTAATTCGTTCAATTTACCGGTTTTGAAAAAGGAAAGACTGGGAATGTCGTAACTCCAGGAGAAACACCGCGTAAGTTAGAATTTAAATATAGTAGCCTAGAAAGTTTAAGTATGACGGCTCTGAAGTACTGCAGGGATAATAAGAAAAATTTTGCATTATTGTTTTTGCTACCAAAACGACATCAACCTTATCTTCTGTTTTAAGAAAAGTAAATGAAGATCCAGATCTTCCAGAGTTGAAGAAAACAACGTTGTGGAGGCTACTTCAAGAAAATGGGTATTGCTACGAAAAATGCAGCAAGCAATCTTTATTGTTCGAAAGATCAATTGTTTGGCATATTTAAGATCAATTAGGCAGTTTAGAATACAAGGTACTAATATTATGCAATTGTACAATATTTGACCTATGCTTTCGTTTAAGATTTTCTTCTGACTCAGAGCGGTCGTTCGCGGAGAGATGAGGGAAAGTGTATAGGCCTAGTTAAAATTTAAACTTATAAATAACTTTTTTTAGTCGGCTATTATTTGTCCATTAGGCCTAATTAAATTACAGAGCTGATATTGTCAATTTTGGAACAACACTCATATGTTTACTATAACACCTCTAAACTGGCATGTAGACATATTTCTCAGTGGCATTTCCAAACAGCTGATTTGATTGTAGTTCAATTTGACAACGTTGTAATATTCCATCAAAATGTTAGTTACTCTTGTTAGATTCCATGAAATGTCATTTATTGGTTTCAGTGCTGAATTATTATTGTTCCGGGTTAGGCCTAATTAAAATAAAAAAACATTTTTCAAGTAAATTTTTTATCATTTTATATTTTGTTTTTAATCGTAATTATTTATTTGTTGGTGTGTATAAAGTTTTTATTTTCTTTGCTTTAGTGCATAGTGAAAACGGCTGAATGTTAACCTCAACTTTGAGTGAATAATATGTAGTAAATTACCTTGTATTTACTCCGTCAATCAATCCAAATTGGTTCCTAGATGGATTACCGGTTTTGACGGTTATGCCGTCATCTTCAGATCCATATTCAAATAAAAAGTTGTTAGTTTGCTAATGCATCATCTCGGCATATTAACACGTTCGCTACCGGTATGCATAAAGAAATCCGTAAATATAGCTCGGCCGGTTCAGTTATGAGTCGGCTGTTATGTAGAGATAGCCCGGGGGCTCTAAAATGAGCCGGTGTTACAGTACGACTAAATGGTCGATTGTGAGATACCCGTCTATTTTAGAGGCTTGAAACTTTTGTAGCGCTCTATAGGGATACGGCCGCATATACTATATGTATGGCCTCTGGGTTTCTTGACTTATAGGGTAAATACAGTGTTGCTATGTTGGACAACCTGGACAACCACAGCTGACTTGCAGCCTGTTAGTTTTTTATAACCGGAAACTAACCTAAACAGTGCGAACACGTATTTTTAGTGTTGTAGATGGTTGAAGTGAGAAGTGCAGTGAGTATGGTAACGTGTTTTATGTATTCATAATGAACCATAGACCGGGCGGCTCATATATGAGCCGAACCTAAAAATAGCCTAAATCCTAAAAAAAGGTCATATTTGCTGCCACCAGAATGATATATAAGCTAAATGTAATTAAAACTAATAGATAAAACACTTTTTTTGTATCCGGGCTGTGGGGGGTGGTTGTACTTATACGTAGATCTGAGCCACAACAAAGGACTTTCTTTTAGTATTGCGGGCTACCACAATGACCGACGTGGCTCTTATATGAGCCGCCCGGTAGCGAACGTGTTAAACTTAGTTAAATAGTTAAAAGATAAATAATATACGGGAATAAATTAGATTAAAAAACACATGTGAACACATAAACGTGTTACGATACCACGAATTGTTTGCACGTAATTAAATCCGTGAACCGATATCGACGTGGTTGCACAAGAGTCAAATGTGTATGCCGGCCGGTCGTTGCTATTTGACTCTTGTGCACCGACGTCAATATTGGTTCGCTTATTTAACTACGTGCAAACGATTCGTGGTATCGTAACATATTTATTATGTGTTAATATATGAAGCGCTGAGAAGCCAAGGGCTATAAGTGTAGTGAAGTTAGTTTTGAGCCAATATTCGATCAAAGTTGTCACTTGTACCCCTGGGCTGTTAACACGTTCACTGCTAAAGACGCACTTGTGAGCTTGACACAAAATATTGCGACCACTTATACCAACCAACTTATTGGAAATGTTTCCAATACACAATGCATTGCGTGCTCCGCACGCCAACCCACGTATTGGGAATATGTTCAATACACTGTGCATTGCGTGCTTCGCACTCAAACTCGCATATCAAGAGTATTTTCAATACCCAATGTATTGCTTGCTTCGCACGTCAATTTTAAGCCTATGTGCTATGGACGCATATGTGCGTTTGCTTTAAAATATTACTGTAGTGATTATTACGTAGGAAGGTTCAAAAATGAAAAATAAAGTAATTTCTACTCATTTAGGCTATAAATATAAAACATAAAAGGTCAGCTCCTAGCACAGGAAATACAAAATTTGGGTAGCGGTGAAAGTGTTAACAGGAATTAAAAGTAATGTAATAAAACATCTTAGGTTACAAGTAAATTACGGTACTTATCTTTTAACTATTTAACTAAGTTTAATATGCCAATAAGAAGACGATGCCTTAGCAGGCTAAACAACTTTATTTGAATATGGATCTGAAGATGACGGGATTACCGTCGAAACCAAATATCCATCTAGGAACCAATTGGATTGATTGACAGAGTAAAATACAAGGTAAATAACCTAGGCTACATCATATTATTCATAATATACAATGCAGGAACCTATACATACATTATGTCCAAGTCAATTTTGAGTGTTTTCTTCCGCATGTAACTTCTATATAATATTTGTCCTTCTCTGAAATTAAATGATTTGTGTTTTTACACACGATATTAGGTGTAGGCTTACTTTCAGAATGTATAAAAAATCATCTTCATATTGTCCTATATAATTACCAAAAAAATGTTGTTATAATTAAATAAACCTTAAATGTATCTTATATAAATTTGACTCAGTGTTGGAAGGTTTAGAAGATATCCCCAGCTTTCTCTAAAGGCCTACCATACTACACTTACAACAAACATTATGGCCAAACATATTATTAAACGTACACAATACAAGTGAGTTCATTTAATGAAATGAATTAGAGCACGATAAAATGTACACAAACCAGCTTAATTGCTTTACAAATTTTTGATTGCAACTTGCACTCCTTATAGCAAGAGAAAGTATTAAATTAAATAAATCTAAATATACTTAGTTAAGGTGGGAAAACATGAAGGTCAGACCTAATGTGTACTACCATTGTGTGTTTAGGATTGGGAAGGGAGTAAATTGAGGTTACTAAAGAGAGACAGGTGCACAAATAATGATAGAAAATTAGTTACTAGTAGCCTACCTAACTTTATTTCTAGTGCAATCAGATGTGGATTTAACAAACTGAGTTCTCAACTCACAGGAAAAATTGCATTTTAGGGTGTCTAACCAAGTGTCAGGGTGTCTAATCTGATGTCATTTTTGTCATTACGGGTGCAAATATATCAGTAAAATAAATTCCTTGGCATTGTGTAAACCCAGGAGCCACAACTTGAGTTTTCCTCCGTTTAAGCTTTCCATCGAAACTTAAAAGAAGAGATATTCTTGGAACCTCCAGAATAGATTCAAGAGACATTACAAGAAAAAATCAAAAAAGACGGCAAAAATAGTAAAATTGGTAAAGAAGCTCAAGAAATGCTCAAAATGTTAACATAAAAAAATAAGGTTTGTAAGCTGGTAAAAGCGTTGTATGATCTACAACAAGCTGTTCGCCAATGGCACAAGAGATTAAGTGAAATGCTGCAGAGTTTTGGACTTACTTCGGCTGCAAGTGATAGCCTACTTGTTTTTTAGCCTACTATAACATGAGTGAAGATCAGTATACAATTTTATTTGTTTATGTTGACCATATATTATGCTTATCAAAACATGAGCAAAAGCTAAATGACATTAAGACTGGTCTTGTGAAAGTATTTTTGAGGGTATGGATTTAGGATTATCAAGCTATTGCCTAAAGAATAGAAATTAATCAAGACAATTATTGTGAAATTGGATTAAGGGTCAGCTCTAGTAAAACAGAAAGCAACCTGCGACTCCAGCGCTTCACCCTATGGCGGCGGTAGGTTACGCGGACATTGCTCAGCCTAAATCCATTTAAAACCCGCAATTGTTCAAATAGCGTTTTTAAAAAAATACTAAACTCTTGTGGACGAAATTCTTCATCTGAATGGCTTGGTAATTTTTTGCTATAGGTAATTAAAAATCAATGTTTTAAATTGTTAATGTTAAATTGTTTATTTATTATTAAATATTAAACAAAATGTTTTTCTTAGTTTTGAAAAAGCCATTTGGATGCCATAGCTTTAAAATGGCATATCGTTCATAATTATCCGATCAAAAATAAAGGAAAAAATTGGATTTTAATTTAAAATTGGTGTTATGGAGTGTCAGCCAACATGGCCGACAGCTAGAGCCGACCCTTAAGTCAGCAGAGGTATATAAATAAACTCTTACAAAAGTTTAACATGGAAGAATCAAAGTAAATATTCCTAATGATTTTCATGCTAAGCTACCATATGGAAATCGAATAAAACCCATTAAGACAGTTAACTGGATCACTTATGTATCTCTAGCAATTGCTACTCGCCCAGATATCACATTTACTGTGAACAAGCTGTAACAATTTAATGAAACATATCAAGATATTCATTGGTTAGCCGTGAAACGTTTATTACACTATCTACGAGATACAGTAGAGTCTCGCTAATCCGACCTAAACCGGCCGCAGCCCGGTCGAATTAGCGGGAAAGTCGGATTACACGGAAAACCATTGAAACACGGTGTAAAAGTAATGAATTGAATTTAATATACATTAAAAACTATGATTTACATTATATGAATTGTAACTGTACTAAATGTAGTACAATAACACATAAAACAGCAAACAGATTAGTATTACAGTACAGTATAGAATGTCAAATCATTAAACTTGGCGGAAAAAGTTTGTAATAGTTTTTTGTGTACCAACTGCTTGACGTTTTCTCGCCGCTAGATCTCTAAATCTCTTTATCAATAAAATATCTGTTGTTGAAGTTTCCTCCAGCTGCTCCAGGTATTTTAAAGTTATTTCTAGAGCCTTGTGACCCTCAGTATGAGAGATCCTTTCCACACTTTCCTCCATCACTAATTGCTCTTCTTCCGTGTCTTTCTCTTTGACTATTTTTATAATGTCATCATCCGTCACTTCAAATTCTTCATCTTGAGACATCCATTCACTTATGTCATTCTCTGTTCCGTCAGCACATCCTGGCATTTTTTGTAATAAAGAAAGTAAGCTTACATTTTCTTGGTCATTCTGCCGAAGTTCACCACTATCCACAGATTCGTCTCCCTTGTCTTCTTGTAGCAAAACTTTCCAAGACTTAGCAATCGTGTTTGCCCCAACACTTTCCCAAGATTGAGCCACGTAATAAGCAACGTCCTTCAAATTCAGATGCCGCAGTTTCTCTATCATAACCAGTTTCATTTTCATATTGGCCGTTGCATTACTGCATGCCAGAATGGTTACTCTTTCCTTACTGCGTTTGTGACCAGGCGCTGCTGCTTCAGCCTTGGATGCAAGTGTCTTTGACGGTAACATTTTATAATTTAGGCCAGTCTCGTCACAGTTAAAAATCTGTTCACCGGATAAGTTCTCATTATCCAAAAGTGTATGAAACCGTTCTTTGAACGCTTGGACAGCTTCAGTATGGGCTGAAAGCTTCTCCCCGCAGATATTAAGTTGGCGTATTCCATACCTTTTCTTCCACCTATCGAGCCAGCCTACACTCGCTGTAAAACTAGGGTCACCTTCGTTGAATTCATTTCGGAATTTTATTGCTTTTCCCTGTAAAATCGGCCCTGTTATTGGGACACCTTTGTCTCTATGTTGAGTGAACCAGAGGAATAGAGCTTCACTCACGTTTTCGTACTCACACTTTTTCATTGTTTTCCTGTCTTCTAAAGCATTTGCTGTAGCTCGTCCACAACACCACTTTTCAATTTCAATCCGGTTCCTCTTCCAATCTCCAACAGTTGTTTTCCCGACATTATAATATTGCGCTACTTTCAATAAAGTTTCACCATTGTCTAATCTTTTTAACGCTTTAAGTTTTTCTTCCATTGAAACAGTTACTTTTTTTCTTTTAGAAGCCATTAAAACTCTTTAAGGTTACAGCAAAATAAAAATACAGTATTTACTGTAAACCGACACAAAACAAACAAAAACAGAATGCACTTTAAAGTCTAGAAATAGCGAGATAAAATATTTGGTGTA
>JAGFPH010005566.1:35609-48186 GCA_018207615.1 Philaenus spumarius
TTTAAAAAAAATTCACGCATATTTAAGTTTTACAGTAATTTACTACGCATTGTTTTCAAATCACTGGGTTATTAAAGTCTAAAAGTCTACAAGCTTGCATGTTATTAAAATAAAAACGTACAAAAGAAATCATGCAAAAACTAAATAATATACACAGACCAAATTTGACACGAATAATTTCAAAATAGAGAGGAACAATAACATAATCGGGCGCATTGTATCAATTTGATACAACGATCACCTATGAATACTGACTTACGCCTTGTACAAAGTTTTAAACTCGACTAAAGTGGAGTCGATATGGAGGGAGGAAGGTACTAAAGGAGTAGGGCGGAGCCAGTGTTGCAGAATCAAAATTTCACCATATTGTAACATTTTGATCAGTTGCCCCCGACGGAGGGTTAATTACATTAAAATTGTTTATTCAATTTTCTGTTTTCATTTGTTCAAGACTTTAAGAAATACAATTGAAAAACATTAGGCCTATTACAATTACGTATAGAGCATTACAATCGCATATTAGAGCATATATTCTTGCCCATACTTTGGCCCTCTGCCACAATTTTGCAAGTGGTTGTAATGTAAACTTTCGCCCAGATTTTTTTTGGGGTTACAATTCATTTCAGTTTGACAAAATTGTCAATATTCATGTTCCTTGTTTTCATGGGCGTCCATACCTATGGGCAGAGGGGGACCACGATCCCCCTCCCCTCCTAGCTCCCAGGGAAAGGTAAATATGTATATTATTAATTAATTATAGTCAGGTATTTTTCTTTAAAGAGATTAGCATTAAAATATGTTTTAAATGTCATGTGCCGTTTGATTTTACATATACATATTTTATTTTTTACAAGAGTTCAAACATGAGCTGCAATGCACTGTGCATTGAAAATACTCCCAATCAGTGGCGCACCGACGGGGGTGGACGAACGGGACCTGCCCCCCCCCCAGAATGTCTTTTTAGTAATGTGGATTGTATTTTAAACTAATCGATCGTTGAATACGTAGTCGATATTCAATTAAAAATTACATTACTTATGATTAATTTCGTGATGTGATCACGAAAAAATAATCGTTCTTTTTGAAATAAATATGATTCTTACCCTACGCAATCATGATTTTCTTACAGTGATGTTTGAGTCTCGGCGGTCTAGTTCATTTGCGCCGCGTTGATAATGCCGAAAACCGGTCGTTAAATTCCCAAGTTATACGGGATGTTGAAAGCGCGACGTTGGTAACGTCGGTCCCGTGTTTACACAGCGTTTTTGAAGCTTTGTCAATGTTGCGTCCTTCACTTCCAAAATGGAAACCATTCAGTCATTCTGTCTAGGTGTTTTACAAATAATAGAAACATATGAGGAATTGTGCATCAGGAGAGTTAGACGGGGGGGGGGGGGGGACACACCCAGTGCTTTCAAATCGTGTATCAAGCTTCAGCTATACTTACACGAGCTGAGCTTAGTCGAGACAACCCGGTCCGTCGCGGAAATCCGTAGTAGTGGATAAATCTAACAGACCCGCACCGTTCCGACATGTGTCGGAAGGATGCGCGCGCATTCCACCTCACCACAACTACTGTCACAACTACCATGGATTACAAAATTATCATGGACGAACAGTGGAAGAGATCGAACATTCTTTCTGGTTTTGACCTGTGGCTGTATCTATACCCAACCCGCGTGGAGCGGAGCCGTATCGACCCGGTCCGGTATGCTGTCAGAGCGTGGAAAAAATGGACTCCGTCCATGTCGACTCAGCACACTCGTCTACATTTTGAAGTACACAATAATCACTTTGAAATAAAAAATAACTACTTTCTAGCTGGGGTGCTGGCTAGACCGTCACTCAAGGTCAGTGCGAGGTGATGTTGCGGAAAGAATGTAATTTATATTGCACTATTGTCTGACTCAAGCCCATCACCATTCACTTTTTAAAAATATTTAATGTTTCAGACTTTGTGATAGATTAAACAACTATCATCCGTTTAGGATTTGTTGATTATATATTCTGACCTGAGCTTAGTCCCCCCCCCCCCAAAGCCAAATCCTCGGTGCGCCACTGCTCCCAATATGGGGGTTGGCGTTCAAAGCATGCAATGCATTGTGAAGAATTGAAAATACTCCCAATACGGGGGTTGGCGTGCATTGCACTGTGCATCGGCCGCTTCATAGTGTTCAGTGTCAAGCTCACACATGTGCGTCCTTAGCAGTGAACGTGTTAAGTCCTATACACTGGTCTAGCACCCCCCCCCCCCTAGAAAATATCATATGGGCGCCCATGCTTCTTTTATTAGATTCTAACAAATTTTGTTTTATTGTTTCAGTACTGAATTGTTGTTATTCCACATAAATTTAAATAAATAAAAAATAAATGTTTTTACGTAGGTACATTTTTTCTTATATTTTGTTTACAATCGTCATTTATTTTTGGTGTCAGTGAAGTGTTTAGTTTTTTTTCTTTAGTGCAAAGATACCAAAAATGGCTGAATGTAATCTGAATTTTTGGAGTTTTCTTTCTCTAATAATAATTTCTACCTATGTTTGTTTGCCATGGAAATGGTAATTGTATTTTAGACTCAGTTGAATATGTAGGCCTACTTTCAGATTATGAAAAAATATATATCAATTTATATACGTACGGTATATATATAACTTATATATATTGGTAGATCAAATAATTTCTAGTTTAGAAATTAGTACCTATACACTTATTATAGGTTTGGGAAATGTAATGGGGCCTATGCCTACCTACTAATATTTATAGAATATGCGAAAATAAGGTTAGATAGGCCTAGCCATTTTAAATTAGGCTAATATAAAAACAACAAAATTCGAATCCCTGTGTACACAATGATAAACAATTAGTTATGTGTGTAATAAAACGTAAATAGAGCAATACTAACTTTACAAACTTTGGGCTTCAGTTTAAAAAATAAGCCGACTTAATAATATTTTACAACAAAAACATTTTACCTGCAGTTGTCAACTAAGATGATTACCTGAATTTAATATTACAGAACCAAAAACAACATAGGCTAATTGTAATGAAATAATGAAAACCAAAACTATGATATACACACACAACTAAACAGAACTATCAACAACATAGACGCACATAACCTTAACGACCAAACAATCGAATCACAAACAACTAGCCAGGTACTGTACTAAATAAAACTAGAAACTAGAAGTACAAGTTCGTCAGGTTGAGTTTTGCTGTAGTTACGGAAACGCGAGGGGGGGGAGTGTTTAGCTGTCATCCAGTGAAATGGAACCCCCACCTCTTCCACGCACCTTCTGTCATTGTACTGGGACAATTAGGTTTTGAAAGCGTCAAATATTTGCGCTTGTGGTACCAATGAATACAGAAAAAAGTATTCTGTATTCATTGGTGATACTAAGTGAATTATTTAGATCGTAGAATTTTTAAATTTCATTTAGTTGTAAGAACTGATTATTTTACATCCATTTTAAGGTAGTTTTGAACCATTCAAACATTTTCAAATATTGGCGCTTGTAGTAGGCTCTACTAGTGAATTATTTAGACGTAGAATTTTTAAATTTCATTTAGTTGTTAGAACTGATTATTTTACATCAAACTTAAGATAGTTTTGAACCATTCAAACATTTTCAATGGTTTTATAGTCACCAGAGCAAAAAATAAAGGCAGTTTATTATGAAAAAGAATTTAACAGCTAACCGATTGCTATATTACTCAAGGAATACAGTAGTTGGTAAATAAAAATACTACCTTCAGAAACATTGATTTTACTTTCTCACTATAGGCCTACTATAAATAGTATAGCGAATCGCAAAAAAATTCGATGTTGAGATTTTTATGGAAATATCCGTTTTGGGACCCCCTGAGTCCAAAAAAGTGGTTTTTACAAAATGTCTGTAAGTATGTATGTATGCAAAGCTAGAGAGAAATTCGATCGATTTCGAACAAATTTGCACCAAACATGTCAAATTAGGCCTGTATAGATGCACGAAAAAAGGTTTTGAAAATTTGAAACATCTGCTTAAAAATCTGCGTGAATTGCTCAGTTTATCGCTCACACATGACGTCACACGGGATAAACTGTGCAGTTAAACTGAGCGTGTGTGGGCGCCTATCAAGGCATCGTTTATGCACTAGCGGTCGACCGCTGACAATTTTGTCAAGCGGTTGACCGCGGCGGCTACCCGCTCGTTTTTTAAACACTGTGGTGGGGGAGCCAGTGCTGCTTCTGAAAAAGTGTTATATGTGTGCGATGGATCACACCGGGTAGGTTGGCAGCACTGACATGGCGGGAGCGGTGAGCCGCTGTGCATAAACGCTCCCATTTAAACCAATGCATTTTGAAACCGCAAAAAAACTGCGGTTTGTAAGTGCACCGCTCTGTTTCTGTGAACCGCTGCGGCTCGCCGCTCCGCTTTTTGTTGCATAAACGTGCCCATTTAACTCAATGCACTTATAAAAGTAGCGCGGCGCGCCGCTGCGGTCGACCGCTAGTGCATAAACAGGGCCTAAGATGACCGCAACTGGGAGGCAACAGTCATTTCATGACATATTATACACAAAAAAGTAAATGTGTGCGGGACCCTAGTCAGGAACGAAGTTCATCACGCCTTTTCTTAAATTATTTTACCAGCCAACTTACACACATAATTTCAATCTTCCTATTGCCGTTTATTATTATTAGTTCATTTTTTATACAAATATTTACTGTTTCCATACGTTTAATGTTATTATAATAAAGGTGTAGTGTTAATTACAACATCAAAGCTGAGATGGTAAGCACAGTTAAATGTCCAGTACCTGACGCGACCGATAATCGCTCGGTATTTTTTGTATTGTTTATTTACGATTATGTATGTAAATAAGAATCACATACTGAATAAATATGGACATTTTTCGATCTTACGTACATATGAACTGTTTATTTAAATTTTAAAAAACAAAAGTGTAATTAGTTCTAACATTTTATTAGATTTTGTTTGCAGATATAAAACCTAGCGCATTCCAATCCTGACGTCCAAAAACCTCTACAGGTACTGTACATGTAGGTTATGTAACCTATCCAACGAATAGGCCATATTTGATATTGTTTAAATGTATTTTAGAAGTAACAAATAATAATTATATCATTAGATAACTTTTTTTATAGATATTTATTTTATTCCCTAATATATACAAACACATACAAAATAATAAAATAAGAACATAACTTAAACATAACATAAAATACAATAACTACCGATAATAAAACTAAACTTATAAAAATTTAACAGAGAATAGTTTCCATATGGAAATTATTTATTACCTTTATAAAAAAGAAAAGAATTCAAAACGGTTAATAACAGCTCAAAAATAATGTTTTACTTACGTTTGGTGTTTGAATGAAGAAATAAGTTGAAAATTATACCACATGATTTATGTTAGACCACAGAGAAGAAAAATATTTTTCTTCTTTGTGGTTAGACTTCAAAGGTGGTACAATATTAATATTACTGTATTTAGTTCATTTTATAGTTACTTTATTTTCCGCTAGAGGGCAGCACCTCCTGGACCGCCTTTTATATGCGCATTTTTGCAGACATAAAACCTAGGGCATTCGATTCCTGACGTCAAAAACGTCTGTATGCAAATTTTCATCAAAACCGTTAGAGCCGCCAGCGAGATCGCCGAAATAAATTTTTAAACAAATATACAAGAATTGCTCGTTTAATAAGATAAGATTCATTGTAGATACATTCAATAAAATGTTGGTTCATCAGTCTAGGTCTAACCTAAAATCATTGTGTGTATGTTTAATTTATTTTACCTTTCCTAACGGCAAAATACATACAATAATTTTAGGTTAGGCTTAGACTTAAAATTACTTTCTAGGCCTAACCTATAATTTCAGGGCTTGACGATGATATCTGAACTACGCCGGACGGAACCGATCGTCTCTTAATTTAAATTGATGAACCAAAACACATGTTTCTTGAACGTATTTACATTCATTGCCATAGCAACCAATTTGATAACGCTTTTTCGTTACTCGTATTTTATATTTGTCATTGCCGTAGCAACCAATGAATAACACTTTTTTTCGTTACGCATTATTTTCTATTTGTTACTCCTACCGCAACCCGCGTTAAGGAACTTTGTTCCGATAAAAAAACGTATTTTACGAGATCATAAGAAGTTGTAAGTGTAGCCTACGAAAATAAGTTTGTTTAAAGAAACACACAAATTCAATAAATACGTGCACGCTTAGCGCAATCGTTAATCCCAAAGTAGGCTACAATAGACTATCATTATATTCAGACGTCAAACTTAATTGTTCCAGTAGTTTGTTTATCAGTAGGAGGGGAAAGTCTCTCTCTCTCTCTCTCTCTCTCTCTCTCTCTCTCTCTCACTTCCTCACGTATGTTTTACTTTTACAGCCGTCATTGCACGAGTTGTGATGCGTTAATTCATTTCTACTACATAAATAAATAATTCAATCACGCAGCTGAACCGCTGACGTGAGTTGAGCGAATTTCCAAAATTAAGTCAATTTTAGATTTAAGCAAGAACAAACCAATATTTATAACCAATAAATTATACTTTTAAGTAAAGGTTCTATAAACATCATATCGATGGACCATCGCATCGACCCGTTCTTATTAGCCTATTTAATAAATATTAGAGGATCTATGGTCATGGTCCATCTATATGATGTGCAAACTGTGCAATAGAATCTACACTTTGAAAGTTTAAAAAAATAAAAGTACCTAAAGGTCAGGGGCGGACTGGGTCCTCCATTAGGGCGTAAACCTTGACTAGCCTGAAGGCGCATACTGGGGGATATGAAAAATATGGAAAATGGCATCCTATACACACGATTTGATGCTAGTCTGACAGTAAATTTCTAAGCAAAATACAAATGATTTTCTTAGGTTCTTTCGTTTATATTTTTTGTATTTTCCCTTACATTTATATAATAAACCTTATGCTTCCTGTTTACAACCTGCAACTGCTGTACAATAACGCTGTAAATTTGTTTTTGATACTTTTTTGATTTCATTATTTTTGAAAGTTTATCTTCATTAAAACTTTGTCAGATTTTGTAATGACGAGACGGACATGAAAGTATGAGCTAATTCTGAAAAACAAAGTATACTTTTACAACAACTAAACTATAAATTTACACAAATGACACAACTAAAATCATGTTACAAAGCTACATTTCATTTCATTAGATAATTTGATAAATTACTTTAAAGTCTTTGAGCTGTGCGAAAATAAAATAACTAGGCTACTAAGTTATGATTTTTATTCTGGTTAAATGTGCATCAAGTACATCAAGAGTCTCTTCATTTTCTCGTTTTTTTTCACACAGCTTAGCTATAACAACATCATTGTCTAAGAAAATTACCCTTTTTTTACTTTCTCCCCCTATACCATAGTATATGGAGAAAGTATTGTATTCGTCAAAATTTTCGAGTTTGAGTTTTTGGTGGAAATATCCGTTTTGGGTCCCCCTGAACCTAAAAAAGTGGTTTTTGGAGTGATGTCTGTGTGTGTGTGTCTGTATGTGTGTCTGTGTGGATGTTATCAGACCTAGAGCCTAAACCAGTCGACCGATTTTGATGAAATTTGGTATGGAGGTACTAATCCACGGTATCTCCAGGCGTTTTTTTCATTTTTGTGAATTTTTTATTTTTAAGGGTAATTTTCCCATAAAAACCCTTAAAATAACGGAAAAATCAACTTTTCTCAAAAACGGCTCTAACGATTTTGATTAAACTTTTATAGTTTATTAGGGACCTAAAGTACTATAAACTGTAAAATTTTAATCAAAATCGTTAGAGCCGTTTTTGAAAAAAGTTGGTTTTTCCGTTATTTTATGGATTTTTATGGGAAAACAACTTTAATACAAAATTACCTCTCCTACCCCACCCTACAAGTCACCGTGAATCTGTTTAATAAATTAAATATGTTTGTGAGAAAGAATGTGCCAGTTCCTGGTACCGTTTATTACCCTTAGATTTCTTCCCTTTTCCACTTTTCCCTATGCGGGTGAGTTGAGTGTAGTAGGCTACTGTTGCAAGCAACAACGCATCAGATAATAAAATCGGCATAACATAGCTGTCATGTGAGATGGTAGGCTTGGTCCACTTTTACTTTTAGGTCTTCATTTTCTTTTTTGGTTTAGTAATCAAAATTCTGAAGTGAAAATGCACAAAACGTATTGGTAGGTCCAGGACCAATGAGCACTATCTAGGCTTAACTTTAATATACTTGGCCTGACGAAAAGATAAGGGCGATGTTTTTAATTTGTATTTTTAAAACATGAGTTAAAGTTAAAATCCATACAAAATACAAATAGTCCTAGGATATGTGCAAAAGTAAAGTAGGCCTACCAAACCTATTTCTACAAAGAAAATTATAGCCTTGATAGAAATTATAGCCTACGAAGAAATAAAGGTAATTTACCTACATATAGGCCTATAATTTACCTAATTTATAATTAGGCCTATATATAATTTATTAAAGTGACTTGATACTACAAAATGGGTTTTTTAAATACGAAAATTTTTTGGCTGGCTATCTGTACCAAAACATAACAAATTTGACCCAATTAGTGCCTATTTAAATCATTAAATAATAATCTATGGCCACAAATAAAAATACTGTTTAACTTCTAACTTCTATAATCAGGTGTTTACTGGTGCCTGAACGCCGTTCCGACACTGTTTTTTATTAATTTTGTTTACGTTTTAACGTTGCACTGGACGATCCACTCCTGTCAATCACACCCATTTAACACTCGGTTCAGAATTTTACGTCCGACAATCACTTTTTTTCGGTAAAATCACTAAAATTTGGACAACATTTAGTGATTCATACTACTTATCGAATATCTCTTTCAATTTCACGATTAATTAATTATTTAAAAATAAATATCCCAAATGAGAGTACAACACTGAATACAGACAAGCAATGGTTGTACACTGACAAACGCCGTCACAAATATAAGGTCGAAAATCGCCCCGAAATAGGAAAATATCTAAACGTAGCGTAGGTATACCTGAACACCGGCTGCACGGCGATTTAGCAGGTTGCCCGGTACATGCTACCACAGACTATAGAATTACTCGCCGCTGCGGTCGACCGCTAGTGCATAAACGAGGCCTTACTATAGCAAGTGCAAGCGGCGTTGCCTGAGCGGCGGATGTGGCTACGATAGATACAAGCGTCAACATTCCCACAGTCAACGAGATGACTTCACACGAGGAGTTAGTGCTGACGGAAATACTTAGTGAGATACCAGTATTTATAGGAAAATCACAATATAGGACTACTATATCTCCGTAGACTTACGTGATATTTACTTTTGTCCAGAAATTCGGGTGTAACCCTGGTAGAAAGTATTTTAAAAATATATACTTCCTGTGAAACTAACAATGTTAAACAGTCCCACAACAGAAAGTTTAAATCCTTTATGAGGTTTAAAAAATAAATAAACTCTTGAACAGAATGCCAAACTCCAAAATTATAACAGCAAAATTTAGAATCTTTTTTGTTTACAGTCGGATTTTCTTGAAATTTGGATCTTAACATAAATTTAGGTGTAACCCGGGGAGGGAGTAAGTTTAAAATATATGCTTCCTGTAAAAATAACAATCGTGGGTAGTCCCATAACAGAAAGTTTTAATCCATTGGTGTTGTTTAATCCATAATTCATGGTGTTTACAGAATAAATAAACCCCTTGAACCGAATACAAAATTCCGAAAGTATATTCGCAAAAATTAGCATCTTTTTTGTTTACCAACTGATTTTCTTGAAATTTTGTATACAGGGTGGACCAGCTAAAGTGTGACAATAGCTAACTTTTAAAATATGATTCGGACAAAAATGTTTAAATATAACATCTGCCCTTAATTTTTGATACCTTTTGGACTGTGTATAATTTTTTTTGAAATCGGCCATTTTCAATCCAAAATGGCGACCAACTTCATTTTTTTAAATAGAAACCCCCCATTTGTATGACGTTATTAGATTTTATGGGCAATTTTAAGACTTTTTTATTCTTTACATTTTTTTGATAAACCTAACGGTTCTCCTGTAAAATGAAGTCGAAGGTTCATTTTCTTACAGCTAATCACTCATAAAGGTTACAATAACCAACTTCTAAACCATTTTCTTAGCCCTTTTTTTTATCAGTATGGATAGACCCATTATTAAGAACCTGTTCTTTAGTCTTAAAAAAGGCCATTCGAGACTTTGGTGGTTGGTTTGGAAAACACACCGAAAACAAATTTGATGCATCTCTGTAGTTTCCTCTACACTCTCCTAATATGAGGAACATACTGTAAGCTTCTTCATATGCATTCATTTTGCAAATACAATTCACACAAAAACACAATAAATTTGAAAGTCAGTACCTTAGAAATTATCAGTACTGTGGAATAAACTTGATTAAAAGGCAACAATGAAGAATCCGGAAACAGCTGTTGCATTGTTGTAAAAAGATAACCAGCAACAGGCATTTCAAAGGCATTTAAATACAAACCACTTTAACAATACTAATTTTAGTGTCCTAAATTGCTCAATTGCGTTTAATTAAATTTTATGGGAGAGTGATGGTTTGATGTTTTATTGTACTAATTTAAATTTAAAAAAGTTTGTTGTCTGAAGCATGGTTTAGATGTTGGTTATTGTAACCTTTATGAGTGGTTAGCTGTAAGAAAATGAAACTTCGACTTCATTTTACAGGAGAACCGTTAGGTTTATCGAAAAAATATAAAGAACAAAAAAGTCTTAAAATTGCCCATACAATCCAAAAACGTCATACAAATGGGGGGTTTCCATTTAAAAAAATGAAGTTGGCCGCCATTTTGGATTGAAAATGGCCGATTTTGAAAACAATTTAAACACAGTCCAAAAGGTATCAAAAATTAAGGGCAGATGTTGTATTTAAACATTTTTGTCTGAATCGTATTTTAAAAGTTAGCTATTGTCACACTTTAGCTGGTCCACCCTGTATAAGTGGTCGTTAGTAAGCCATAAACGTATACGTATCAAAAATACTTAATTTTGCCTTTGTAACCAATGTCATATGTTTGTTGAAAGTAAAGAAACCCTTGAGCGTCGGGCGGCAGTCGAAAAATGATCTAACTGATTTGATCATGAGCGGCACCCCGCGGCGAGCGTTATGCCAACGCACATCCGCCGCTTGCATCGTAGCCAGCCAACCGTAGGAAACTCCATCAGTTAGATAATTTTCGCGCGCCGCTTGCACCTGCTACTGCCGCCTGCCGCCCACCGCTCACCGCTTTATTGTAGCCTAGCTTGGTGGCGAAATGCATCGAAGGCATCAGCAGTGTAACATTTACAAATTCTCATAAAATGTAAATAAAAGAGGAAAGTTATGTTATTGGTGTGAAACTGTTCAGGAAATTCCAATCTTTAAATAAAAACAAGTTTTTTGTTTGTTAAAAATGCTTTATAACTTCCCTTATGATATCTGTAATTAGTGTTTTTTTTTTAACAAATTGTCAAAATTGTTTTCCAAATATTGCATTTTATTGCAAACGGTAAATTTTATTCTCTTTTGTGACAAACATTTTTTATTTAAAACTTATTTTTATAGATAGGATGAATAGTTTTTGGACGTTATTTTCCAAGATGGCGGCCGTAGAAAAGATTTTTTAGCGAGTACTTTTAGTACGTTATTACAGCAGCTAAATAGAACATACATACCAAATTCCTAGCTTATAAGAGTTTTTTTTAGGCAGTAGGATAATTTTGATTTAAAATGACTACACTAAGTTTATTACCACTACATATGACGCGTTTCGACTATCTGTCAGACATTTTCAAATATATACATAAATAAACGGTATCAGGAAACTGACACATACTTTCTCCCTCATTATAGAAACTTAAAAGAATAATAATTCAAAATACAAATTTATTTATTTTTAAGAGTAATTTTCCCATAAAAATCCACAAAATAACGGAAAAACCAACTTTTCTCAAAAACGGCTCGAACGGTTTTGATTAAAATTCTATAGTTTATAGTACTTTAGGCCCCTAATAAACTTTAAATTTTTCCGTTATTTTAAGGGTTTTTATGGGAAAATTACCCTTAAAAATCAAAAATTCACAAAAATGAAAAAACGCCTGGAGATACCGTGGATTAGTACCTCCATACAAAATTTCATCAAAATCGGACGACTGCTTTAGGCTCTAGGTCTGATAACATCCACACACACACACGCACACACACACGCACACACACGCACACACACACACACACACACACACACACACACACACACACACACACACACACAGACATCACTCAGAAAACCACATTTTTAGGTTCAGGGGGACCCAAAACGGATATTTCCACCAAAAACTCAAACTCAAAAATTTTGACGAATACAATACTTTCTCCATATACTATGGTATAGGGGGAGAAAGTAAAAACACACATTTACAAACTTAAACAACTCAAATAAGTTCACATTTAAAATTGCACATATATATACGAGCGAAATTTCTTAAAGAAATACATCATACTTTTATAAAAAAAAAAAAAAAAAAAAAAAA